>PISW01003011.1:67030-229612 GCA_004023785.1 Mungos mungo | reverse complement strand
CCCATGTTGGGCTCTGTGCTGACAGCATGGAGCCTGCTTGGGATTCTCTCTGTCTCTTCATTTCTCTCTGCCACTGTCACTCATGCTTTCTCCCTCTCCAAAAAAAAAAAAAAAAAAAAAAAAAAAAAAAAAAAAAAAAAAAAAAAAAAAAAAAAAAAAAAAAAAAAAAAAAAAAAAAAAAAAAAAAAAAAAAAAAAAACCAAAACCCAAAATAAATAAATAAATAAAACCCAAACCAACACTTAAAATTAAAATAACACATCAGCATGGCCTATGATGGTTCCATATGTGCTAAATGTGTTCATGACAGGATCAAGTGTGCTTTCTTTTTGAAGGAGCAAAAAAAATCATTGTGAAAGAATTGAAAGCACAAGCACAGAATCAGTAAGCTAAACCAAAAAAAAAAAAAAAAAAAAACCCAAAAAAAGAAGGTTTTTTTTTTGAGTAACAAAAAATTAAAATGAAAAAATAAAAAATATATAAGTAAAATAATACAAAACCTCACATATGTATGCATAACTACAGCAAACACTTATTACTCATTATGGATTCCTGTATGTATAAAAATTTGAATATTCAAAAATTCAATCAGAGCCATTTAAAATCAATGGCTTTGGTTTTATAGACATATTAGCTAATATCCTTCTTTCCCCACACTCAATAAATTCTTCATGGAATTCTTTAACACAGACACCAAATAGAATATCCTTTTTGCTTATAAATTATTGCATATTAAATCACACCTAATCAGGTTCTGTTTGATAGTCACCCATGTCGTCAGTCCTCCAAATCTTACAGAGAAAGATTACAGCCTAGATTCAGCTGATGGAGTTTGGCAGGATTCACAGTGGGAAAGCAAGGTTAACAAAATCTTGGAGGTGGGGACTTTGGGGCCAATTTAATATACTATTTTTGTTGCTTCTACAAAATTGATGTATTTTTTGCTTGTACTTCTCCATCCCATCACTGTAAGAAGGATTCCCTTGATCAGAAGAAACCCCTGCAGAGATGTT
Organism: Mungos mungo; assembly: GCA_004023785.1. NCBI lineage: Eukaryota > Metazoa > Chordata > Mammalia > Carnivora > Herpestidae > Mungos > Mungos mungo. Next base: position 228,599 of record PISW01003011.1, on the reverse strand, counting down.
CTAGAGGGACAGACTCCCTGGCATTTGGCACTAGCATACGCATCTGTGTGTATGGGGGCGAGGTGTAAATCAAGATTTATAAGGCATATCTTTACCCATCAACATCCAAAGCATTCACTACATAGATGATGCTCTCTTGGTTGGCAAGTCAGAAGATTTGGCATAAACAGTCCTGGCTACAGTGTTATCATACCTCTACCAGCACTTGGGAGTGAAAGGGGTACTGATAAACCCCCACAAAATTCAAAAATTAAAGTTTCCTGGGGCAACATGGGTTGGTTCTCAATACTTAATTTTTCTAGAAGTCAAAGAAACACTGCTGTCTCTTCATGTCTGCTCCCACCTCCAATAAGGACACACGACATCTTACAGGGTTGCAGAAAGTATTGGGCATTCTACTTGATGGGTTCAACTGCATATCAACGTACTTTGCGTGCTTATTGGAAGCAATCCAGCCAGCTCTAACATGGTGCCTTTGTGGCCGCATGACCTTAATTATCCCTTGGAAATACAACTATCTACAATGGATGGTTTTGCTGAATAGAGCCTTTTTAGCAAAAGAAGGAAGTGTCCATCAGAAGATGTCCTTTATGAATTTAGATTTATCATCTCCCTAGCATGGCTATGCCTGGCATTCTTTTGGAAAAACAGCTATGGATTTACTTTAAATAATTTTTTCTCATGAAAATTGAACATTTGATTCCTGGGGTCTTGTGACTCCTTGGCCTGACGGTCCTATTTTGGGGTGTCTTAACAATAGCAGTGTGAGAACACAACAAGCCTTCCTTCTCAAATGGAAATGTTATATTCAAGAACACAGATAACTTGGTTCTAGTAGTGTCTTTGCTTATTTCTTCTTTTTAAAAAATGTTTACTTATTTTGAGAGAAAGAAAGAGTGTGAGCAGGTAAGGGGCAGAAAGAGAGGGAGACACAGAATCTGAAGCAGGCTTCAGGCTCTGTGCTGTCAGCACAGAGCCCCAAGTGGGGCTTGAACCCATGAACCGAAAGATCATGACCTGAGTCAAAGTCGGACACTCAACTGACTGAGCCACCTAGGCACCCCAGTGTCTTCTATTTAATTGAAAAAGTTATATCTAGCCCTCGGGTGGAAACTTTATCCCCAACTTCATCACCTGAAGAAAAGTGATGAATGCCATGTGTCTCTTGAGTCACAGAGGTTCCCCAAATACTAGATACTGCTCACTGATGCCTTGGCTATTTGAAGTCTGATACTGATGTGCCTAGATTGGCATAATGTGGTCCATACAGAATTGAAAGCTGACATGGTCATTACATGCAATTGGCAGAATTCAAAGCCATTCTCATTGTACTTGCTAATATTTGCTGGGAGCCACACCGGCCTTGCTGGATGACATGGTCACAGTAAGGAAATGATAGACATAGCAAGGCTCCTGCCACAGATAACGGAAGCTGGCATCTCCTTCTGTTAACTGATTGCTCATGTAAAATTAAGTCTGTTGCTATTGATTAGGCCTCACAATGTTCCAAATCAGACCGATATTCCCCAGAAACCTCATGGGAAGAAGCATATTCCCACTTCTATAAAGGGGAAGTTAAACAAAGCACTGCAGATGTTTGTTGAAAGGCTCTTCTATTGAGCTTCACAAACTTAAGACATGAAGATAAAGGGGGTTAAAGAACACAAAGATAATGTTTACCCTGGCCCAGAGATGGAAAGCCTAACTTAGGAAATAGAAACAAACAAGAGCAAGACACAAGTTACTGCGCATACATATGCTAATTTGGTGCCCATTGTGAGGACAGGTAAGAGTAGTTACAACTTAAACTCATATGCAAAGGCCAGGTCGTCTAGGGCGCCTATGGAGCTAACACCTTCAACATCAAAGAACAAGGTTGACAAAAGGTTTACTTACCAACCATCACGAATGTATTCTTCCTCTTGTGAGCCAAATAGAATGCCTCCTAGCCCTGTTTCTGCCTGAATTTTAGCATCATTGTTATAAAATGTGTTTGCTATCTGCTTCTCACTGAAAACATCCTTCTATCTTTTTAGTTGTAAGATTTACTACCGGTTCTAACAAATATGTATGTTATCTGCTTTTCACTGAGAATATCCTGTTATCCTATGATGTGTAAGTTACCTCATTGTAATTAGAATAGTTCTGAAGAAATGCCTCTGTAAAACCTGTTTCTGCACCCTTTTCAAAGCATCTTTATCACTGAGAATTATTTGTAAAAATTCCACTTTTTGATGTCATAAGTCTATAAATAAAGGCCCAAAACCTGGCGAGAGAGGAGATGATAAAAAGGAGATGATAGAAGGAAGAAGATGACGCCAGGCTGAACCAAGAAAGAAACTGCGTGAATTTCTCTTAATCTTCCCGTCTGCCGCTACCCCTTCAGGGAGCCCTGGACCAGCTGGAGCAGGCCCTGGCAAATATTCCTCTGGATAAATTTTATTTTGTTTTTTATTGACTCATGGATGGATTGTTGCCAGTGGCCTATGTGTATGGTCTAAATTTGTAAACATACTCCTGGGGGACCCTTAAATCACTTTTTGGGGGCCATAAACTAGGAAGAATCTACAACTACTGATTTAATTGTCTATGTCTCTCATGCAGATGCACATATTTTCTGATAAGAAAGATCCACATCAAGCTGATGATTAAATCTGTGCTGTCTGATTGCTACCATTGTTGCCTGGATGCACCTTCATACTGGATACAACATAGGGACAATCACAGACTGGCACACAGTATCGGACTCTGTGAATCAAGAGCTACTCCTGCATGCCAGACTGGTAATCCCTGGAGAAACTGATCCTACCGTTTTCTATTGGAGAAGATGGCCACACAAAGGGCATTGCCCTGCCCACTCCTGGCAGATTAACTACTTCAGACACTTGATCTCCAATTGGACTTATCAGTAATACCTCTTTGCTGTCACCACTTTCCTACACAATAGTGTTACTATTCCAGTCTGATGAGCCAACTCTGGCCACATCATTTTGGCCTAAAATTTGAAAAAAATCTGTGTCAAGTTTTTAGCTTTCCAGACCCTTTGCAATTTGACAATGGTGCACATTTAATTGTAAAGTCATTCAAAAATGGCTAATATTTAAAGTATGTGATGAATCTCCATGCTGTCTACCTTCCACAGGTATCTGGTATTGTTAAACGTTGGTATGTCCTCCTCAAACATACACAAAAGAAGTGGCTGAGTCTCTCTTTTTCACCTCCTCTTGGTCCACATAATATATATTTTACAACAATGCCTGAAATAATGATGTTTTCATTCCTCTTTATTTTCAATCTGACATTGTTTCTTCTCTGTGCATCTCTTCAGGCTGTGTTTCTTTCACAATAACCATGGATTTATAAGCTCTCAGCACTATTGATTGGCAAAGTAAGTCTTTAGTTTTAAATTACATTTTTCCTAACACTGCCATGTAAGTATAGAGTTTTTGTTACTGACTGCTAAAAATGAATTGCTTCTTTCAATATATTAAGCAAACCATGGCTATTCTATTTATTTCAGAAATTATTTTTATCACATCTAGCTTAGCTTTCTGTTTCTCTAATATGAAAGCCTGAATGTATTTTCTGAAAACTTTCTCATCCATCACAATTTATTTTTTAAGAAAGTTTAAGATAAAAGATAGTGTTTTTATATAAATTGACAGTATGACAGGGGTTCTTACATTTACTTTCTCACTATTTCTCTTTACAAACTATGTTACCTAAATAGCCCTAAGTGAGAAGAAATTCCCAAGAAATACATATTTAGAACATGACTTGAACATTTACATAGTTGTATGTAGGATTTGTATCACAGATTTCTTTCATCTTTATATCTCATTTTCATTATAGCAAAGATTTTTCTAGCCTCATGTTATTTCACTTTGTTTAGTGTCTCTTCTTTCCTCCTTCCATTCTCTTTTGAAGAAAAATCCTGCCATGATTCTGAAGCTAATGTTGTTACTTGTAATGATACATGTCCCACTCATAATGATGCTGATGTGACAGTTGCAGAGGTTGTGATCCCCACATCCAAACTTGTAAATCCCAGTCTCTATTTCCTTCTCTGCTAAATCTACTATTTCCTGGCCAGGTACACAGGTTTTACAGAGAATCTTATTTTTCATCAGAAACTTCATTCTTTTTTCCGATAACCTGCCTTAGGATCCCCAAGAGTCACTACAAAAACATCAACTGTGGTTTAGGTGCAAAATGCCCTCTCAAGTGCTAGCAACACTGTGGTTGGAAATGTTCTGTACGCAGGGGTGGACAGTGAGTAGATGTGTCACCAACAGCTTTACTGCTTAGAGGATATTGACCAGACGTATGGTGCATAAACTAAAAATAACCCTGGGTTAAATGCTAAAGAAACTCTCGTATCCTTTCTGGAAAAAAAAAAATACCACTATGCCATATCAGGATACAAATGGTTTATTTATTTAGTAATTATATGGAAAATATTTTGTAGCTGCCACTATTGTAGAAAACCACCACAGAGCATTTTATGAGAACTCAGTTTTCATTTCTCAATGAACAAAATATGTAGATTTTTTTTTTAAGCTATGCATATCCTAGGCAATGCTGTGGAGGGCATCAGGATAATGATCACTTTGGGCTTCACTGCTGAGTGGCAGAAGGATGCCAGGAGTTCACAAGAACAGACATTAGCCATTCCTAGGACCTGATTAACCAAGGAGGAAACCGAAGAATTAAATAATTTGTCTACCGTCTCCTGTCACCTTCTGATCTCCTGCCAATGTCTCCAGTGGTGGAAATTAGCCAGAAGCCAGAGGGCAAGGATGCCTGACTGATGCAGTTGTTAGGGTCTGGCTTCTAGGAGCATAGAATGCAGCAAAGAAACATGGAGAATGGATGCAGGCATGATGTTTTGAATGAAAGATGTTAGCATCCTGCCACTGAAGTAGCCTGTGTGACAGAAATAGCCCAAGTGACATAGACAGAGTAATTTATGTTTCAGATTCATTGAAAACACATGGCACTTCAGCAATACTGGAATTAAACTGCTGAGTGGTTTTTGTGAGCTAAAAGGGGTCCAGGTAGAGACATGAGGCAACCCGGGGCGTCTTGAGTTCTGTGGTAGGCTGAATAATGGCTCCCAAAACACCCAGGTCACAATCACTGGAAACTATCAATATTGCCTTCTATGGCAAAAGGACTGTGCAGAGGTGATGAAGGTAAAAATCTTGAGACAGGGAGAATATGTTAGATTTTCCAGGTGGGTGTGAAGTGTCACCACAAGTATTTGCAGAAGAGGCAGGCGGAAGGAGTTTTGAGTACAGAAGGGAAGGCAAGGTAATCACGGAAGCAGAAATTGGGCTGATGCAGCCATAGGCCATAAATGCCGGTAGACTTGAGAAGCTGTGTGAGGCAAGACACACTCAGCCCTGCTGCAACTCTGATATTAACCGTATAAAACTCCTTTGGATGTCTAGCCCCTCATGGGACACACTGGGTCTTCAGTTGCCGGGAAGAGTCAGGACGGGACCACAACTCAGTGGAGGTTAATGGCCCATGTCACAGGAGCCACAGTATAGGGCTTCATGGAAGTTTCTCCAGGAACTGCCCGAGACTGCGGAGATGAAGAGAGAAGTCAGATACACCCCTTGTTCTGGGGTGTGTTTCTCGTCTGAGTTCAGTTGAAGCTGTAAGAAGGAAAGCAATTTTAAATTTGCATTATATTCTATAATTTTATTTTTTTAAATTTTGAATTTATTTATTTTTGAGAGAGAGAGAACAGTGGGGGAGGAGCAGAGAGAGAGGGAGACAGAAAATCCCAACTAGGCTCCACACTGTCAGGGCAGAGCCTTATGTGGGGCTTGAAATCACGAACTGTGAGATCATGACCTGAGCAGAGATAAGGAGTCAGATGCTTAACCGACTGACCCACCCAGGCACCCCTCCATAATTTTGCTATTGTACAGAATTGAAAATTTGAATTGCAGAAATGGCATGTTCTTATGAGTGATGATAATTACAAAATGCAATGATCTGAGAATTTCTTACATTATTAGAGATGCCAAAGGAGCAGTTAAAGAACAAAACTGCATATCAAGTCTAAAGCAAATTGAGATAAATCTTGACCCTAAATTTACACAGGCAGCATCTGAATAGTTTTACTTGTTTTGCTTGTATGAACAGGATTTTGGAACCCTGAGTGACACTGAGTAGCACACAAATATAGGCCTTTTTATCTAAATTCGGTTAAAAATATTAATAATCTAGGTACATCTTGGTGGCTCAGTTACACATCTGACTTTGGCTCAGGTCATGATCTTGAGGTTGGTGAGTTTGAGCCCGGCATCAGGCTCTGTGCTGATGGCTCAGAGCCTGGAGTCTGCTTCAGATTCTGTATCTCCCTCTCTTTGTCCCTCCCTGCTCATGTTCTGTCTTTCTCTCTCCAAAATAAATAGATTTTTTAAAAATATTAACAATCTATAATCTCTCTTGATTCTAATCTTCCAGATTCCTGTCGATTCAAGAACTAATGCCTCTGATGGTTTTATGTCCCTATTTTGTTTATTCAATTTATTAAAATCAAACTATTTGCTCTAACATTGTCTATAATCTTGATAAACATCAGTTTTACATAATCAAGGAACTATCTATCTATAAAGTGTCTACAGACATTCAATAAAAACATACTGTTAACATAAAATTTACCTATAAGAATGGACTTAAAATATTGAGTGACCTTAGATTTTGAATTTCGATTGTTGCTCCAATGAAGGAACTTTGGCTAATTTAACTGCTGCAATAATATTGTAGATCATATGGAATGACGTAGGCACAAATTTAGAAAGTGTGATCAGAGACACAGTCACACCCAAAAGGGGTGATATTTGAGTAGGCCTGAAGGACATGAAGGGGCACATCTCTACAATATTTGGGCAAGGAACTATACAAACAATGTAGACGCTCTGACGTAAGATCGTATGCTTTGGGGAAGAGCAAGAAGGCATCGTGAATGGAGCAGCCGAGGAACGACGCAGGAAATGAAAGCCGAGGAATAGTCCAGGAAGTGAAGGTGGGGCAAATAGTTTGGATCTTGTTTGAAGTAGGGTAGTGTGCTGGGTCCAGGAGGTGAATAAAACTGATGCCAGATCATTAAATGGAGGGAATTTATTAAGGAACATTTTTATTAGCAATTGGAGAGCCTAAAAGATAATAGGGGAAAGAAGACAACACAGAGATGATCAAATCAGAAAGCTGGTACTGTTCCTAGAGCTGAAGGGACTGAGGGATGAAGACGGTTCCCCAGAGCTACAGGGTGACAAGTGGAAGCCATCATGGTTTGTGGCTTCTAATCCACCATCAGTGGGTGGTGCCTGGTGGGAGCTGGGAAGAGGAAACCATTGTTGTTTGGCAGGAGTTAAAACCACATGGCACATGTAGTGAAGCCATGGCAAGAGATAAAGCCTGAAGCAGAGAGAGAAAAGAAAAAAACACCAGGCTTCTCCCCCCTTCCTACCTTCTAAATATCAAGCTCCCATGGACTGAACCTAACTGGAACCGAGTTGGCGGGTTGGAAACTGAAATGCATTTTGCATGAATCAGCACCCTGAAATATGAACAGAGCAAGGAAAGGCCAAGGAGGACAAAGAGAAAAATGATTGGCACAGATCTGGAAGAAACCTGATCTACATAGGCATAGGATGACAGTATTTGGGGACAGATGCTTTTCATATCCAAATAAAAGTATGATGTGTTAGCACAATGTTCTCTAAAGACAGTAAATGTATCTTGTCCAATCTATGTCAGTCTCCTTACTGTAACATGTGGCTAGGGCCTCTCAGATAAATTATCAATATGGAGCTGCATATGGAAGGGTCTGGTAAGAAGGGAAAGGATTTTATTTTATTTTTTATGTTTATTTGCTTATTTTGCGTGTTCATATCCACACACAAGTGGGGGAGGGGCAGAGAAAAGGAGAGCCAGAATCCCTAGCAGGCCATCAGATCAGAGGCCAGTGTGGGACTAGAACTCATGAACTGTGAGATCATGACCTGAGCTGAGATCAAAAGTCAGACCCTCAATTGAGCATCTATGCCCTGAGCATCCAAGGTACAGGAAGGGAAAAGATTTTAGAAAAAAAGTTTTTGAAGAAAGAACTGAGTAGACTTTAATGCATATACCGACATGAGCGATCCAAGTTCCCACTCACTTATCTACAAGGTTAAAAGCCAAATATCTATCAAACAAAATATTTTTCTTAGTTTGGCTCCACAAACTTGAACTAAGTTATGGTTTTTGTGTTCTATATTTTGCTGTGGAAATATTGGCTGTGAACCACCAAATTCCACTGGTATTATTTATATGTGATTATGCACAAATTATATTGTAAAAGACAAAATTGTGACTCTTAAAATACATTTCTCTCGAAGGAACTTGGATACAGAATTAGGGACTATATTTGCATTTTACACATCACTTAATTTTCAGTTCTAATTCTTTAAAGAAATGGTGGGAAACCACTATATAAAAAAGAACAACCTCTGATCTGTTCTGCTTGATTCCTTTGTCTCCGTCTCTCTCTCTCTCTCTCTCTTTTTCTCTCTCTGCTATTTTGGTGTTGTCAGATAGTGATGCCATGTGTTAACCTGAATTAGAATGACATTTTTCTCACTTTCAAAAAATTTTGCCACCATTTGTGAAATAAGTACTACGTTTAGACCATGCTCTTGCTAAAATGGATATTTAAGTATGATGTCTTGCTACTGATTGCTAAGCATGGGTTTATTCTTTTTAAAATACTCGGCAAAATTATGTAAGATTTACCTTTTGTCTTCATTTCTTTTTGCCATAGGCTGACTTTCTTTTCTTCTCATGTAAATGGACTGTCTGTTGAAAACGTTCTGTTCCAGTGTTTTGTCATGATAATGGTGCAAGAGGAACTCAGAGAGAAACTTCTCTTCACAAAGTTTTATGTAAACAGGCACCCAAATAACCTTTGTATTTTATTATTTAACTGTATTATTTCTCGATAGCAGCTTAAGTGTCGGTTTTCTGGGTCCTTACTTGTCGGGGGCCGCCAAGTTTCCACGCTGCCTCGGGCAAGGATCTTCACTCTCCGTAGAGTGAGCCAGTAAACAAGATTTGCATCTGGAGGCTGGAGATGGCCAAAATAACCTTGGCCTCAGTCTTGCTGCGCCAGACGTTAGAGGGTCAAGGTGCATAAAAGATCAAAACCGTATTTAGATTATTCAGTGTGAACTCTCCTCCCAGCATTGCTGAAGGCAAGTCTGGGCGTTTTTTAAAAATATTCATTTAACTCTATTTACCTGGTATCTGACGTAGGTCAGATACTTTGTTTTTCCTCCCCTAAGACTATATAAAGAACAGTTCTTTAAATAAATGCTCTCTTTCGCCTGACCAGGAACCGTGAGTGTTGTCTTTACTTTTGCGTCTCCCCTCTCCTCTTGCCCCTTTTTTCTCTCCCTCCCTCAGGAGATAAACCGGCGCTGTTTCACCGCGCCGCTTCTCCACACTGCCGGTCGCCAGTCGTAGCGGATGGAGGCGCGGTCCCAGCCGGTATGGAGCGCGCCTCCGTTGCGTTTGCCCCGACCAGAGGCGCGCCCAGAGCCGGCATGGGCGCGCCGGGGCCTGGCGAGCTAACGCGCCGCAGTGCCTGCTGCCCTAACCTGGGGTAGAGGCGGACCCCGGGTCCCGCTCTACGCGGGAGTGAATACGGACGGACGGGCGGACTAGCGACTTCCGGGTCCCTCGGGAGTCTAAAACAACAATAGCGAGCGGTTTAGCGTTCCGCGGCCGTTCAGGGGCTTTGGGTTTAGACACTTACTTATTCACCTTTTCCATCTACAATATATGCTCCCAGTAGCATTCTATCAGAAAAATTTTCTAGGTTAAAAATAAAAAGACCTCATATTCAATACAACTCCAGTATTTACAGTCTAATCAATGATTTCTGATCTTCATGTTATTTTTCTTTGTGTTTGGCTCTTTGCTCTTCCTTCCTCCTTTCCTAATGGGCAAATGCTGTCATAATTCCGAATTCAGTCTCATTTCCTGTGGCCTCCTTTGTCCAAATGATAATGACACAGACAATGACGTTAAAGTGACAGTGATCTCCACACCCAGGCTTGTACACCTCACTTTTGGTCTTTTTGTCTCTTCCTCAGCCTTAGCTTCTGTTCCTTGGCCCGGTGAACAGTTTTAATTCCCAGTATCTTTTGTAGTACCTCCTTGTTTTTTGTTTTTTTTGTTTTTTGTTTGTTTGTTTGTTTTTTTATCAGACATGTTATTTCTTCTGCCCAATATGTATTCACCATCCCCAAGGCTGTATGGTCATATCAAGCCCAGTGTAGGTGTTAAATGTTATTTTGAACAACAGCAGGTCTGCGGTTGGAAATATTCTGCACAGTAAATACACTGAGCTGATGGTGAGGTCTGACCATAAGTGCCAGGGTCATATCTGAATCCAGACACTCTTCTCAATAAATGTTAATCTCCAAACTAAATGTAATTAATGGCCCCATCCATTACACACACACATACACACATATACACACACTATATTATATATACAGATACATTGTATATGTATATATATCTTAAAATTTTGAGTGCTTATTAGGTGGTAAAAGTATTTTCATGTTTATGCATTAAACCATTCTTACAATTTATTTCCAGTAAGTGACTCCATTGCATTTTGCCTTTTCAGATAATGAAAATGAATATTAAAGGGGTTCTGTAACCCATTCAAGTTTATGGGCCTGACCAAAAAAAAAACCCCAAAAAACAAAAACCCAGAACCGGACACTTGAAACTACTGACTTGTGACACCTCACATTTAGCAGGTTGAGGAAGGGAAGGAAAGAGTCATCGGATTGGGATCAATTAGAGGTTGGTTTTGAATGCTAAATATCCTCCCTTTGTATTGTCATCTCATTTAGCTATGTGTTATTTTTCCAGATTCTCTGTGTCCCTTGTTCACACTAGAGTCTTCCACTGTTGCAATAATTTTCATGCTGAGACAATTCTGTTGATTCGGACATCAGTGGATTTTTAAATGTCATTCAATTTTTATAAATCTACTTATCACCTGATTCTATTTATACATTTATTCATACATTTATTTATTAAACAGATAGTTACTTATTAAAAAAAACCTGTTGTGATGGGGTGCCTGGGTGGCTTAGTCGGTTAAGTGGCAGACTTTGGCTCAGGTCATGATCTCACGATTCCTGAGTTTGAGCCCTGCATCGAGCTCTATGTTGAGGAAACCTGCTTGAGATTTTCTCTCTCTCTCTCTGTCTCTCTCTGTCTCTCTCTCTCTCTCTCTCTGTCTCTCTCTCTCTCTCTCTCTCTCTCTCTGTCTCTGTCTCTCTCTCTCTCTGTCTCTCTCCCCCTTCCACATGCTCTTTCTCTCACTCATTCAAAATAAATAAATAAGTTTAAAAAAATCTGCTGTGGTTTAGGCATAATTCTGGGACCTGGAGATACAGAACTGAGTAAAACACATACAGTCCCGCTCTCATGTCACTGTTTCTGGGACGTGGCAGGAACCATTTGAGAATCAGAGCTGGCATGTGAACTTTCCTCCCTCACCCCCTTTTCTGCATACTTAGAACCATTTTAACAGAATCTAACAATTTGTCACACAGAAGAAGCTATAGCAGTTTCTTCATTGACAATAACTTGTCTTTTTGTATGTTTTAGGTCCTGGGCCTGCCTTAACTGTTAATGTACAATTCTGTTCTTAGAATAAATCTCATGGGATTTTATAGATGATTAAAAGCCCGGGAGAGACTAAGACAGATATGCAGGGTTGGATACAATTTGAAGGTAGATCAAAGAACCACTGAAGGAATGAAAAATATGTCTGAGATCAGTGCAGTTATTAAATGAGTTATTTACAAAGTACTTAGAAGGGTGCATGGCACATAGTGTTTGTTGGTGTTTTTATTTTATTTTATTTCATATCATCAATTTTATTTCCTACACAGTACACCAGATTTGCCATGGCTCATATATTGAATGTGATGTGACTATAATTCAGGCTACCTGTCTTTTTTGCAGTCAAATACTTGAATGCTTGATTTTTGCTTATTCCAGTAGCATGTTCTGACCGTCAGACTCCTAAAAATGCTACTGTAGTAATTGGAAGTGCTGTTTGGATTTTATTTCTCCTCTCTACCAACAAAACTTTTGTTTTTGGAAGCTATGTTTATGGAATAAACTAGCTATTAAAGTATATTCTATTCAGCAAAATTCTATTTTCTTTTTCTTCAAATTTTTATTATTGGAGCCTATATAATATTATATTAGTTTCAGGGATCTGACAATTCCATACATCACACAGTGCCCCCCACAATAAGTGTAGTCACCCTCTGTCACCACACGAAGTGATTACAAAATTATTGACTCTATTCCCTGTACCGTACTTTTCACCTCTGGGATTTACTTATTTTGTAACTGGAAGTTTGTACCTCTTAATTTAATTCCCCCTGCATTTTCTTCAGCATTTTATTTTATTTATCTTATTGTTAGTGTTTTAAATATCAATATATCCATGAGTAAATGCATATTAATTAGAAAATTCTCTGGCTGAACACTCCTGCTTCTCTCAGTGATAGGTTGCAAAAACTATGCAAATGCTAATAGAGCATTTTCCCTTTCTGTTAATGGTGCAATAAGTACCTAAAATATCAGAAACATTCGTTCCAGTAGGTTCTTTAGCAAATAGAGGTCATATTTGCACTAGTGAGAAATATCTTTTCTACACATGTATGTTGTTTGCAGAATCTCCATGTCAGTTGTGAATTTTATCATCAGCAGTAGTGATGCCTTACCCAGAAATTGGCAATGGGGCTTTTGGTAAAAGAAGTGACTGGAAATATTGCTTTAGCAACCATCACAGGAGATAGTTTACAAAAGTGTAATGAGTTCAGAGACTTAACATGATTGAACACCTCTGATTTAGGGAAAGACTTTTCTTTTTTCTTTGAAAAATAAAAGCACATATACTGCCATATTTCTCCACCATTGTTTCTCATATAGTTGCAACTATTGTTAAGCAAAGTAACTAACTTCTATTACATGGAGAAAAGTTCTGGGTGGATACTTGGAAACTCTCTACTATGCAAAAGCATTTTATCAGACTAGAAAGGGCTCATGAACACATATAACACAACTTTATACTGTCATACTTATCCATTTTTTATCTTAAAGTGACAAAAGTAAACCTTTTTTTAAACATTTATTTTTAAAGATATCTATGTATGCCTTATGCTTTAAAACAAATCTATAGTATATGGATAAGAAAAAGGTAAATTAAGAGAGCATAAATAAATATAATTTTAATACGTAAAATATGTATCTGTCTTTTACTGTCTTCAAGTTATTTTGCAACTCTGGAAGCTATAGAAAACTGATAGAATATTGTCAAACTCCAACTATTGTCAGTAATAAACTGTAACACTGTCTGAGTCTCCACAGGAGGGTTATTATCAGGAAATTATCAGAATAACTTGTTCTACTTGTTTCAGTCTTTCAGTACTTCTAAGCACTATTTATATTTTTGTTATGGACATTATTATATTATAAATAAGCATTTATTTTAATAAAGTTTAAATCCAGCTAGAGGAAATATCAGTAAGAGCAAAACTCAAAGCACATCAATGGGCCACTTTTCATTCAAAAAAGTAGAAGATACTAAACTCCTATCCTGGTCCCTGAGTTTCTTCACTTCACTTGTGTCCAGATAAAAGACTGATTCCAAATCGAGACAATAGCTGCAGTGACAAAAGCAAAGCGTGCTTTCCTTGTCCTCCTTCTCCTTGATTCTCATTCTCTAGTTCCCGTTCTGAATCGTGCTTGTCTGACTCTGAACCAGCTCAGGATCTTGCATATTTTTTTCTCATATATAGTTGTGAGAAATGGTATGCACCTCAGTGCACAAATCCAGCATGACATCCCCTTTGAATGACTCCAGAACAGTTTGTTTTCCAGACAACTGTGGATGGTTCCAGAAAGGGAAATGACCAGCATGTGGGGGAAAATCTTTACTATTTATCTGACATGCAGAAAACTTGAGAAAACAGCAATCTATAGAAGTCCGCATTCTACAATGAAAAGGAGGAACTAATGCTCTTTCTATTTTGTATTCTGTACAATATCTGCATTTATCTTGTGCTTTTCATCTGACTATTAATAGTAATTAAAAGACACCATCTATCTTTGGTAATTCAGCATAATTATTCTGTACCCTGTAATTTATACTCATTTTATTTATTCATCCCCAAACCAGTGAGTTAAACATCATAATTTTAGAAAGTGTGAAATTCTGGCTGAGTAGTTGCTGTTTATTTAATTCACCAAGCTAGAAAGTGGTAGAGCTTAGCCTTGGATCTAGATCTTTCATATTCCAGGACTGAGTCCGTGAATCCATGTTATTCATGCTGTTTTATTCACTGTCAATTAGGTCAATTCAATTCAAAGGGAGGGGCTGGAAACAAAAATTATAATTTAAAGTGATCCAAATTCATCTTTTATTTTTTCATTTCCAAAAAAAGGATGTCAAATTTTATTTCTAGAAAACTGCTGCCATTTTAAACATAACTAATCCCAATATATATTTTTCCTTATTGTTTATTTTTGTATGGTTTTAAAAAAGTATTAGACTTAGTATTAAAATTTAGAAAAAATTTATTAGATTATAAAAAATAAAAAAGAGGGAAATAGAATAAAATTGTAAAAGAAAAGAAGAAAATATGTATACAATAGTGATCATATTAAAATGAAACATCACACGGCACAAGGAAAATGCTAAAGACAGGATTAAAAGGGACAGAGATTTATACATTTATATATAATTATGTATAATATACACTTTAGATATGAAGATAAGTTAAAGAAAATCTGTGATTAATGAATCAGATCTTTTAGTAATTCTGAATAATGAATTCTCCATAATCTTGTCTTAAATGTAACATTTTATTAGGTTTATGTACAAATTAATAAGGCTAGTTTTTGAATATATTATATGTGATTTGACTGAAAACTAAGGATGTACTAAAATTAACATTTTAATTAAAATGGAATAAAACTCAATTTTCCTGGCTAGATAAAATATGATAGATTTCTTTGAAATACATTAGGTGAGTTTTTTTTTCTTTGAGAGAGCCTTTGAACCTTCTTGCTTATCCCATAACAACAAATATTTTGTTTCTCATGTTTCTGTGGGTTGGCTGGGCAGGTCCCAGCTGGGATTTCTCTTCTTTCTGTTCTGTATGTTCCATGTGATGTTGTCAGGGATCATTCACGGAGCTGCTACTAGGAGGGAAGCCCCAATGATGCCATTAATCATGTCTTGCCCTTCGGGTAGGATGGCTGCAAAGCTGACGCCTATCTCTCCTTGGTCTTTGGTCTCAAAGGCTTCTTTCCCTTCACAGTCATTCATCTTCCATGACCCCTCTCACTATGTGGACTTGCCAACATGATAGCTCAGATTGCTTTATATGGCAACTCAGTTCTTCACAAGAGAGAAAAAGATTCAGGGCCTCTTCAGAGTTTGGTTAGAGTCCTTACATTAGTCTACCATATTTGATTGGTCAAAGGAAGTAACAAGGTCAGTTCATATTCAGAGTGGAGGGGGACACCACAAAGGCACGAATTCAAGAAAATATAATTTGGAGGTTACATTATAACCATCTGTCACACATATTAATCAATTACCAACTTAGCCATGAGTCAAAAAATATGAAAACTAAAACTAAAACTGAACATCTGCTCTGGTCCATTGATGTTAGGTGCCAGAGACACAAAGAGAGTAAAACAGTCCAAGACTGATGTTTATAATGTTATGGGGTCTGACATTTTATAGACTTTAATTCAGTCAAAAAGACCTTGGTTTTACTGGATTGGTCTGGTTCAAGAAAAAAAAAATCAAGCAAAATCTGGAAATAGGAATATAGCTTAAATAGATCTACTAAATTGTGAGTATTAAAACAAATATCATAAAATTTCACTCATATAGAATTTAAGAAACAAAGCAAATGAACAAATAAAAAAAGAGAGACAAACTAAAAGAGCAGACTCTTAAACATAGAGAACAAACCAGTGGTTGCTGGAGGGGAGGTGGGGGAGGAAGGGTGAAATAGCTGAAGGGGACTAAGAGTACACTTATGGTGAAGAGCACTGAGAAATGTACAAGTGTTGAATCACTATATTGTACACCTGAAACTAACATAACACTGTATGTTCATGATGCTTCAGTAAGGAAGGTATAGGTTTGGAATGTTAGAATGGGTGCTTGATCATCTAAATAAGTTGCTTCTCATTTTCAAGAGTAGCAACCTTAGATCCTTCCAGGCAAATGTGGGGAGAGTGAAATGGGAGGGCACCCCCAGCCTCAGTAATAATAGTTCTGGGTTCTGTGCATTTTATTGACTTACATCTCTATTTGGGATTTGATCTATATAACAGTTCTTCTCTAAAAGGTACAATCATGAAAAGCACTGATTTAGATCTAACCCTCACTGTAGAAGTCTGGTTGTATCATATTTGTCACCTCTCCCACCACACACGCACATGCACACGCACACACACAGCAGAAACAGAGAGAAAAGTACAATCTTTTATTTATCCTATGAAATCTAACTTCAAACAAATTTAAAACATTTTAAAAAGAGGGGTCCACATTGGTACCGATATGCCCTTCAAGTGAATTACTTATATGTGAAAGTATCATTAAATTCACAAATGGACATTAGTGTCTATAGATGCTAATAAGTTAGTTTCTTAGAAGACAGAAGGCATGAAAGAAGGCAAACTAGAAAACAAAACATGTAACTAAAAGCTATAAAAGGTTATGCAAAGTTTTGGTGACAACTTAGTTGAAAGCTGTTGAAATCTTGGTTTTACCTCAATAAAAACAAATGGTACATAGTCAAGTATACGTGCATGCATATATTTACATATTTTTGTATTTATTAAGTATTATTAAATATATCATTAAGCACTATTTATATATTTATACACATACACAAACATATGTTATTATTATATAAAAAATGTATTTCCAGTACATTTGTGGTCATGTACCTAAAAATTGAAGATTGAAAATCACTAGGACAATCAAAGCAAAATAATGTACATCACCTTACAATTATGCAAAGTGACTCTCTATATTTTGATCTATTCAAGCTTAGTGAATCTCAGCTCAGCTAATTGACTTTGAGACTATTTCCCTTGATAATCTGTGTTTTCAACTATATAATTTAAGAAATAATACTGTCAACATAGGGTTTATGAAAATTAAATATAGTAAGTTATATAAAATATCCAATCTGGCATGCAATAAATTGAAAAAATATTTAACTGTCATATATAATCATTAAATATAAAAATTATATATAACATATTATGAAATTTTATGACTTTGAAGGAAAAAGAAAGTGTCAGTATCCTAATCATTGGTGTTATTAAGGAATGAGAAAAATGATACAAATAGAAAAACTAGAATGTTAGAAAGATTGGAAACAGTCTAATAGTTTCTGAAATAGTTTCTGTGCCAACCCCATAATGTTTTTCTTTTTTTCTTCCTTCCTTCCTTCTTTCTTTTCTCTTCTCTTCTTTTCTTTTTTTCTTTCCTTTCCTTTCCTTTTTCCTTTTCTTTCTTTCTCTCTTTCTTTCTTTCTTTCTTCTTTTCTTTCTTTCTTTCTTTTTCTTTCGCTCTCTCTTTCTTTCTTTTCTTCCTTCCTTCTTTTCTTTTCTTGTCAAATTTATATACCACCTAAACCATGTATTTGTTTTTGTTTTTGTTTTAAGAGAGAGAGGAAGTGAGTAGGGGAGGGGCAGACATAGAAGGAGAGAGAGAATCTTAAGCAGGCCCCATGCTGGGTGATGGGGTGGGGGTAGGGAGCTTCATCTCACGAACTGTAGGACATTCTTGTGTAACATCTTTGGTCAAAAGCCATAATTTAATTTGTAACTATCAGTTAAATTGCAATTGCAAAATAACTTACTTGTCAAACCAGCAATGCAGTATCTAAAACTCATCAGTATTTTTACAAAAGTTGAAAGGTGAGTTCTGCAGACAAACAGATTTGTACTCATATGAGTAATCCCCTGTCTGGTACCAATGTGTCTTATATTCTTAGAGAGGGGGATTATTTTACTGCCCCTGTCTTTTTTTTTTTTTTTTTTTTTGACCACGTTTCACCAACAGATACCGATCATAGAGCTTTACAATGCAGATATTTTTGTCTAAAGGTCAAGAAAGAGGCTCTGTGCCTATAAAAATACTTGAGTTTTAGACTTTAGGATGTACCCAACTTGTCACCTTTGGTGTGTTATTTCAGAGAACTGAAAGGCCCCCTCAACAGGCTGACCACAGAGAAACTATTTTCATCTACATGAGGGCTCAGAAGCCACAGCTAGAGCCAACAAGCTCTTTGCAACTTTCACATGGGGTCTTACACTCAAGTCTTCGATGGTGGGACTTATTTATAGAAGAGATGTACTTTAAAGGTTGAAATTAAGAAATTTTAAAACAAATTGTATGTTTTTTTCTTTCTGGTTTCATAAATCCCTCCCTGTCCTTAATAATCACAAATGTTTTATCCAAAATATATGTTAGCAATTAGGACATTATTTTGAATGCTTCTTATCCCTTGCAGACATCTTACTTTATAAAATACCTATTAGGCAGTGCCAAATGCAGATAAAGATCTAAATGCTAAACCCAAAGTTTTCACATTGTTCTGTTTCCTTTATTTGAATCTGAGTAAACTAATCCTGAACCAGATGCAGAGTTGATTGCTGCTTTGGTTTTGTTGCCTGTTTATCTGTTTCTTAAATGGTTATTTATTATTTTTGAGAGGAGAGAGGGGTAGAGAGAGATGCAAGAGAGAATCTCAAACAGGCTCCATGCTGTCAGTGTAGAGCATAACACTGAACTCAATCCCATGAACCAAGAGACCACGACCTGAGCTGAAATCAAGAGTCAGACACTTAACTGGCTGAGCCACAAAGGCGTCCTTACTTCTTTTAATGGAAAACAGTTTCTTGATACTTCTAACTTTATGGGAAAAAAGGGGAAACATTCATGTGTAACATCTTTGGTCAATATCGATAATTGGATTTGTAGCTCTCAGTTAAATTGCAACTGTAGAATGATAACTTATTTGTCAAAACAACAATACAGTATCTAAAGCCCATAATATAATTGCACAGATCTTGGTAACAAATTGGAGAGCAAATGAAAGCAGTGTACTAAATAAGAACTGGAAAATAAGCATTTATACTAATGGCAATTATTTTTTTACTTAATGGGGCTAAGTAAGACATGATCATCTCTATTACTTGGAGAAGACCAGAGCAAGACCCCATAAAGAATAATCCTAGTCAACTCTTAGAAAGTTTCTATTGGTAGAATTGAATGACTGGTAAGAATCTGGCTACTCAATTTTTTTAAAATGTCAGAATCTTTAACTCTAGGACAAGAATATTCAAAGGTGAGGGAAATTTAAATGATTTCCTTTTCCTGGGTATACTTGTGTTATCTTTACATTAAGAAAAGACTAGGTAAAAAAGAATTTCTGATATATTAATAAATTTCTATATCAATAGAATAGTAGAAGGCCAAAAAGCTTCATTAAGGTTTAATATACTGGTACTGGTAAATGTGTACTCATACATTTAATAAAGCATTCAATGAAACACGAGAATGGGCATGTGATATGTGCTCAATAAGTGTTAAAATTTCCCCCTACTAAATCAATTAATTAAAATGAAAATTGATAAACAAAGGAAAAGTTCCAGTGATTTACCTTGCCTTTTCAACAACCAAACTTTACAGTCACAAAATAAATGATGGTAATTATTTTCTAAAATATGAAAACAGAGATTAAATGAAGGTGGTTGCACACATTTATACACCAGACAAAATTGCATAAAGCTATACCCATCTACACACATTCAAGCAAATAAGTGCATATAAAACTGGTGAAATCTGAATAGTTTATGAATCGTATGATGCCATTGTCTTGGCTTTGATACTGTAATCATGTAAGATATTATCATGGAGGAAACTGAGTGAACGGTCCAAGGGAACTAACTACCTGTACTGTATTAATTTGGCAACTTTTTGTCAATCTATAGTCATTGCAAAATAAAACATGAAAAAAAGAGGTTAAGAGAAAATAGCATATTTATTGTCTTGATATTAGCACTCACTATCTTCAATTTCTTTCTTTCTTATGTCTCAGCTATGCTGTTCTCTTACTAAAGTCAAATTCTGTTATATTCTTTGTTTTTATTGCTTCACTTTTCACATTAAGATCTTCAATGCATGTGGATTTAAAAAAATTTTTTATTTAGTTTATTTTTGAGACAGAGAGAGACAGAGCATGAGTGAGGGAGGGGCAGAGAAAGAGGGAGACACAGAATCTGAAATGGGCTCCAGGCTCTGAGTTCTCAACACAGAACTCAATGCTGGACTTGAACCCATGAACCGTGAGACCATGACCTGAGCTGAAGTCGGACACTTAACCAACTGAGCCACCCAGGTGTCCTGAATTCTGTTATATTCTTTAACAAAACATTAATTATACATCAGAAATGGTTATTTCAGAGATGGTGGATGTGCTGTTTTTTTTTTAAATTTTTTATTTATTTTTTATTTTTAAGTTTATTTATTTATTTTGAAAGTGACAGCACAAGCTGAGAAAGGCCAGAGAGAGAGGGGAAACAGAGAATCTCAAGCTCTGCCAGTGCAAAGCTGGATGTGGGGCTCAAACTCATGAATCATGAGATCATGACCTGAGCTG
Source organism: Mungos mungo (assembly GCA_004023785.1). NCBI lineage: Eukaryota > Metazoa > Chordata > Mammalia > Carnivora > Herpestidae > Mungos > Mungos mungo. Next base: position 207,789 of record PISW01003011.1, on the reverse strand, counting down.
AAGTCAATAGTCAGATGCTTAACCGACTTAGCCACCCAGGTGCCTCTGTGCTAAATGTTTTCAAATCAAAGCTGATGGAAGTCGTTACTCATCTGGTATGACACAGATTCTTGATTAATCTGGACTTGAATTGATTGCAATTAGTACAGGAGAAGTTCACTCTTCTCTTTTCACTGTGCTTCAAAGTGAACTTTCACATGTTCATCATTGATGGTCTCATTCATAAAGACCTACTTTAAGGGACCAAAAAAAAAAAAAAAAAAAAAGAAAGAAAGAAAGTAAACAAAACAAAACAAAAATATTGAAAGGGGGGGGCAACAATTTCCCAAAATTCATCTTTAGAAATTTACTTTCTCAGATTTCCTTTAAATGAATCATTGCTATTCATTTTGTCTTGAATAAACTTGACCCCACTCTGGTATTCACATCAGACTCCAACTGACTTCAATCAATCAGTGTGTCTTATCCACTAGCTGCAGTAATTTGTACCTGGCCCAGTCAGTGTCATGATGGACAGGAGTCCTTGGAAGACTCTCTCAAGAACTTGAGGAAAATAAACTAGACACAAAAGAGTTGATATTATATTGTTCTAGTTATGTAAAGTTCAAAAACAGTAAAAATTAAATGATCTTTAGTTCATTCACATTAGAAGTCAAAATGGTCTTGGAGGTCAAGATGGTGGTGATATCTGGAAGGAGAAAGAGAATAGTAACAAGTAACAAGTGAGGAAAGATCTTTTTTTCTTTTCCTTTTTTCTTTTTTTTTTTTTAAATAGTTTATTGTCAAGTTGGTTTCCATACAACACCCAGTGCTCTTCCCCACAAGTGCCCTCCTCCATCACCACCACCTCTTTTCCCCCCTCCCCCTTTCCCTTCAACCCTCAGTTCATTTTCAGCATTCAATAGTCTCTCAGGTTTTGCATCCCTCTCTCTCCCCAACTCTCTTTCCCTCTTCCTCTCCCCCTGGTCCTCCATTAGGTTTCTCCTGTTCTCCTGTTAGACCTATGAGTGCAAACATATGGTTTCTGTCCTTCTCTGCCTGACTTATTTCACTTAGCATGACACCCTCAAGGTCCATCCACTTTCCTACAAATGGCCAGATTTCGTTCTTTCTCATTGCCATGTAGTACTCCATTGTGTGTATATACCACATCTTCTTGATCCATTCATCAGGTGATGGGCATTTAGGCTCTTTCCATGTTTTGGCTATTGTTGACATTGCTGCTATGAACATTGGGGTACATGTGCTCCTATGCATCAGCATTTCTGTATCTCTTGGGTAAATCTCAAGGGTGCCAGAAATGTTCTATTTCTTGATTGGGGGTACAGTTGCAGGTTTAGCGTCTGATAATGAATTAGGATTTTTGCTTTTATTTCTTTTCAACATGCATGTTATATTTTATTTCAAAAGATGGGAAGAAAATATGTGTGTTGGACTTTCTCTGTCTTATTTAGATTTAGGTTTGAGGCATTTCTGTTATCTATTTCTCACTTTACAGTAGCCACAGTTCTATATTTCCAATTTATCCTAAAGATTATGCTCAAATTTTAATTTTCTTTCTGAAGTTGCCTCTTCCTCCTCTGTTTCTCTGTTCTGTTCCAGAGTGGACTGGGAATACATTTAAAGGGCTATGCTTTCATAATGAAACACAAATGATAGAGAATTGGGGTCTCCTCTGATTGTCACAATTTTAGTGCCTTTTAGTGAGATGAATTAATATTTTCTCAAATGAAGTATCACACATTTTCCTTTGAGAGATATTGAAAAATACTTCAAAATTAAGCTGAACACTATTAATGTGATTGTTAGACATTGAATGAACTTTCAAATTCTTTTTTATTTTACTTTTTATTTTAGAGAGGAATGGAGAAGGGCAGAGGGGGCTCGAACACAGGGCTCAAACTCAAGAACCCTGAGGTCATGTGTGAGCCAAAGTTAAGAGTTTGACTGAGCCACCCAGGCGCCCCATTGAATAAACCTTTGAATAAATTATCTGGTTATTTATTGTAAATAAATAACTAAAATATTCATTATAAAACTGACATAAGGTGTCTTAACAAATTACATGGATAGCATAAAATTCAGTTTTCTGGAGAAAGGTTATGAAACTCTCAGGAAAATTTACAATGAACAAAAACAGATAATTATTAAATAATAAAAATACACACACCTGTGTTTCTATGAAAATAAAATGGTTTTAATCATGAACAAAAGCATGGATTCAATGTTCTTACCGTGTAATGTTGCATTTAAGTAAAATTATTAGGTTCATGTTTTGTATTTTAGGTGATTGGAGATAAAATAGGCAATCATTACTATGTGGCTTTAAAATAGAGCAGAATTTCATTCTCATCCATTGTTTTATTCAACAATCAGTAAAACCTTTTTTGAATCATAGCATTTTAAACTCATTTCTACTGTTTGTTTTAAAATAATGTAGTTTTTTTACATCTCTGAAATAACATGTGGAACCATATTAGAGGTATGAATGCAAAAATAGTCCATCCTTGTAGGATGGAAGTTCTTATGGCTGCATGTGAACCTCCTGCTGACCAGACAAACTATAGGACTTGCCCAAGTGCTTTACCCACAAAGTTTCATTGAATTCAGATGTCCCAAGATGGGATTAAGTGTTGCTTAAGACATTTACTTTTTGATGTCTCTTAAGATGAGTATACTTTGGCGGTGATTCATAATCCATAAAGGAATGGGCAAAGAAAGTGAGAGAGAGGAAATGGAGAGAAATGAGTCATGTGTTTACTCGCTTATTACAACAGAAAATGATTTGGGAGCATGAGGTTAAATAACTCAGTCTGGCAGCATTCATTTACTTTTCTCAAAATGCGGTGTGCCCAGAGTTGCATAGGCATAAATAAATATGTGACTGTTTGTGTATTGGGGGATGTAGGCATTGGGATTTATTTTGCATGTTTGACTGTGTTTCTAACTAGCGCATTATGGACTCCCTACCATATTAGGTCAGACATTCACTTAGTACCTGGTTTTGGGAGGATGGCTCTGCCTTCTCCCATAATCTGTTAAGTATCTGGTAGTTCTGCTGCTCTTCTGAAGTCTTTTTCTGAGTGTAACCTGAGGTTAACACCAAGGCATTTTCCATTTCATAGAATTGCACTAACAGTAACGTCTCAGGGTATGAAATTTGAGACAAGAAAACAAAGTAAACAGTTTAACAATTCATCTTGACCCAGATTACCAGGAGGTTCAAAGGATGAAAACCCCCAATTTTCTGTTTTCCAAATGATTTTAAAAGATGTCTTTGATGTTCATATATTTTAAAAAATCCCTCTCATTTTCTTTTATGATAGTCAAAGTGTTTGCATTACACATGTACGGTGAGAATTTCCTGTCTTGTGGTTCCGGGAACATTTACAAGTGACTTTACTGCTTCTTGTTCATACTATTCATTCACCAATAGAAGATTCAAGACAATTGCTCGAATATATAATTTTTCTCTTTTTTTTTCTGTTAAATTTCTTCATATGTGACTTTTGGATTCTTTAACCTCCAGCTCAGCTCTCTGAACCAACACAGCATCATTCTTCCTGATTAAGCACAAATTGCTTACCAGCATCGACATTGGGACATTCCTTATGGCAGGTATGTGAGGCCCAAGTCATCAAATTTTTTAATATGAAATTTACCAGACATTGGGACATTCCTTATGGCAGGTATGTGAGGCCCAAGTCATCAAATTTTTTAATATGAAATTTACCAGAAAAGCCATGTCTCATGGGCATGGCTAATTTCAGGGCAGTACTTCTAGAGAAAACAGTGGATGTTTTTAGACATTCCGTGTATCAGCCCTCTCCATTTCTGATTCTTCATCTGTAACTTAGAAATGATTTTTTGAAGATTTTCAGCAGGTTTAAAGAGTGGCTTTGGACAGGGATAGCTCTAAACTCTGCATGTGAACTGAATTTATCAGATTAAATTATGAACAACATAATGCTGGTACAGAAGTAAATAGAGAATGCCAAATATTAATGACAATGCTTAAGAGTGGTTCTCAAAAATTTTACCATTTGTGTTGTGATACCTCAAATCACCTGGCTTAATAGTTTGGCACACTGGACTGTTTCTTCACGACAACACTTTTTGAGAGTCTGCTAATGTTAATGTCAAATCTCCTAATTTTAAACTGTTTTAGCCTAACATGCCTAGAAGCAAGAAATTTTTGGTATGAGAAAATGTAATGTTCTTGTAAAAAAAAGTGGTTGTTCACATATCATAATTTAATGTACGGTGAAATGAATCCAGGTCCCCAAGGTGTTACCCATGCATTGGTTGGGGAACTCCTCCTCTCCAGCATAGGCCAGAGTGATTCTGGGTTCCCTTCCTTATAAAATCTCTACAAAGCTACAAGCAGCCAGACATTTCTTAGGCAGAGAATGCTCTGAGATGAATAGGTGAATAGAAGAGGACATTTCCAAGTACTATTGTGGCAGTGATTGCGTATGCTGAATAAAAGACGCGAGCCTTGACAAGCTTTCAGTTGTTTCCTGACTTGGATACGTACCAGCTTTCATTCCTCGAGAAAATAGCCTTATTAATGAATCTTAAGTTTTCACATCTACTTAATGGGACTCATATCATCTTGTAATTTTTGTTGAGAAACCCCCCCATAATGCACAACTTGACGCCTCTTGGTTTCTTCTTACTCCAGATGGCTAAGCTTCTTTGCTGAACTAGGAAATAAGTGGTAAATCCACGTTACTGAGACAGGACTGGTAAAGGAGAAGTGTTGTAGATAATCTTGCTAAAGGATAAATGACATCACAAAAAACTCTTGCTATTTATTGGGTGGAGTTCTGAATATCTGAATGGGATATTCTCATTCTCATGTTTCATTGGCAAGATGATTGGGTTATCAAATAAAAGAACTTTTTGGATTCTCTCTCCCTCTCTGTTGCTTATAAGAACTTCACCTCCTGTATTTGTTTTTTGAGTCATCATTGTACTCCTTTACTACAGCTTCTCAGATCAATCCATGGAACTTGATTTCTGGGATCTTAGGAGTAATATGCCTTTCGTTGATGATTACTACGGGAATTTTGCTGAACAATTGTAAGTTTTCTTTTTTTATTAATTTATTATTATTAATACATTAAAAATTATTTATTTTTGAGAGGGGGAGGGGGAGGGGCAGGGAGAGAGAGGGAGACCCAGAATCTGAAGCAGGCTCAGATATGGGGCTTGAACTCACCAGCTGTGAGATTATGACCTGAGCTGAAGTTGGATGCTTAATCGATTGAGCCACCCAGATGCCCTGAAAAATTGTAAGTTTTTTCAGTCAAGTTTGTATAAAGATCTCAACTGTGATGAAACCATTTAACAACAAAGGTTTCATTTTACTAATGTGTAATGTTTTATTATTTCATAAAGTTGCATCTAATGACATAAATTTCTAATCATTTCTTACAGTACTTACTAAACAAAGTATTGAGCCAACAATGTCTCCGGTAATCACAGAAATCCAGGAAGGTAAGTTTCATACTTTGGAAAACCTTAGTGTTGGTAGAGAATAGAATAGACAGTTTCTTGTTTTTCTCACACAGAGTATGATATACATTTAGCAACACAGGTTTACCTGATAATTGTAAGATAGTCACGTTTCATTATTCTCTAATGTACAAACTGTTAAGTTATATTGAATGTGAATACTTTGTACATATGTAAGCAATAAGGTAAATATTAGCCTAAATGACATTTTTTCTATATAAACAAATAGATTACTGTAAATACTACAGTTATTCCTATTTCCTGCTGGTTTGCTCATAGCCAATTCTTTTATATCTCTTTAACTTTGTTTCTTCTTTTCACATGACTCACAATAGAGAGCACAGATTTCTGCACTTTTAAGCCCTACTTATCCAGGGAAACCCAGCTCAGAGTCTAATTTTTTAAGGTATTTTTTTCTGAATGCTCTCCAAACTGTCTCACCATCTTCTGTGATCATGACATTTTATTCATCTTTTTTCCGTTAGCATTTTTACATCCCTAATGAGATACTGACATACAGTGTTGTGTAAGTTTAAAGCAAACAAGTTGATTTGATACACATATATGTTGCAATATGGTTACTACCATAGCAGTAACTAATACCTCTATCATGTCACATAATTACCATTTCTTTTTTTGTGGTGAAAACATTCAAGATCTACTTTTTAAGCAACTTGAAAGTATAATACAACATTTCTAACTATAACCATAACTTTTTGCATTAGATCCCCAGAACTCATTCACCTTCTAACTGAAAGTCTGTCCCCTTTGATCCACACCTCTCCATTTACCTTACTCTGCAGCTGCTGGTATCCACCACCTTTCTACCCTATGCTTCGGCATCATTCATTTGAAAAAGATTTGAGTGCCTACCATGTATCTTGACTTTTATCACAGAGGATAGTAAATATTCAAGATGCTATCACTATTAAACTGTATGATTAGACATCAAGCTAATTGTTTCATTTATCTTTATTTTGAAAATAGAATATCCAAACATTGGAATGCTCCCAGTGTGCCATATTGTTTTCTGACTCAGGAAATGTGCTAAAATATTTTCCCTTAAATATCTCTTTCACCTAGTTTACACAGTAGGGCTCAATTATGGGTCACATCCTCAAAAAAATTCTTCTAGCCACCCTGAAATTTATACTCTGCTACCCAATGTTCTTACATACTGACTTTATTCTCGTGCCTGCTTACCTAAATTTTCATGAAATGTAATTGACAAATGATTGGAAATGACAGAGTTCTGACTCTATCTCTAGAATATAACCTCTTTTAGTAAAAAAGGTTATGTCTGACTTGTTCACATTAATATCCCCTGAACTATGGTATGTATAGTAGATTCTCAAGCGATATTTGTGGAAAATAGTGAATAAGTAACACATGATTTTTGAATGAGTAAATAGCATTGAAAAAAATTGAATGTCATCAAACATGTTTTATTTTTTTCTCCTAGAACCTGACTGTTGTTCTTGCCAAGAAAGGTGGATTGGGAACCAATGCAACTGCTACTTCTTTTCTGATGAATTTAAAACTTGGAAAGAAAGTCGTGATTTCTGTGCTTCTCAGAATTCCAGTCTACTTCAGATTCAAGATATAGATGAGTTGGCATGTATTTAATTCTGGTTTCCTACATTTTTTTGACTTATGAAAATATGCTGTCTAAGAAAGCGGTGTACTTAGATTTATCTTTAATCAGGTAGTAAATGGATGGTTATATTTGAACTAATGACTTAACTAATTTGCTACACCTTAAAACAATCATTATAAAACCTACATAAAATCAATTCATATCATAGGACTAAATATCAAGTTAGTGTCCAGATAAAGCACAAGGAACTTTTTGGGAAGAATTCAGAGAACAAAATATAGGCCATTGTTTTTATTCAAATACTAATAAAACAACTTTGTAATTTTTAGTTTGTGAATTGAATTTATAATTTCTTTTGTAATATATATCTTTTGTCATCATTCTGGGATATAATGAGCAATAAGTATAGGAAGTATGATAAAAATAAATTACCCAACTTAAGAAAAGGTGAAAAAATTCTCTAGCTGCGTGAAGAACCTGTTTCGAATATAAGTTGAGTCAAGTATATGTATGAAATTTACTTCTCAAGATACCATTGACGTGGGATCAAATTTGATTGTAATCTGTGAAGGAGGTGTTCCATGCAAACTTTAACTTTTTTCTAACGCTTTATATTCCTTTAAAAAGGAGTATTTTGTGGTATTTATTTATAGATCACAAATAAATGGTCCTGATAGGGAAGAAAATATAAGGCAAGTGTCTATACTTTTTAAACTGGACATTAAAAATGATCTCAGTTCGTGTGATTAGAAGGCTGGATCTGATGCTGTCACTTTGTTAAAAGTACATTATTCCCAGAGTAGATTCAAACTAACTTTAATATGTTTGTCTCTGTTTCCAATCAGCATTTTATGAGGTTCAATAAAAACTTTTACTGGATTGGGCTCCGTTACAGCGAAGAACATCGTGCCTGGTTGTGGGAAGACAACTCCAGTGTCTCTGAAGATCTGTAAGTTGCTGGCACTCAAGGTCTTTTTAGTTCTTTATGAGTTTATCTGTAGATCTAGCCAAAGAATGTAGCATTTGGGAACATCGTAGCAAGGATAACCTGTCTTAGACATGAAAGTACAGAAAGGAAAGGAGATATAACAAAATATCAATTTTAGCTCGATTTAAATCATCCAAATTTATGTTCATGTGACATGAAGTTAGTGTACTTATGACCATAAAACAGCTTTCAACATGTTTTTTTGCCTCGTATAAGCATTTGGATGTGCATGTGCACGTACGGATGGTCACAGTCACAGGAGCTGTCCAGGGAAAGGAGCGTATCTATTATTTTTTTTCGCTCATTGAACCCCATATTCTCGGCATCCTCCCATGTTTCAAATATTCTGAGCTTATTTTCTGTATATTTATAATCTTTAGATCTCATTTTCATTCATAAGCATGAAATTCAGGATCAGACAGTGACGAATTTTATGCTTGGATTTGTTTTCCTGGACTAGAGTAGCCGGTACATCTTTAAACAAAATAGAAGCAAAGTATATCATATATTAAAACCATTAATAACAACAGCAAAACGATAAAATCCTTGGCTTTAATGCTGTTGATTATAGAGGCAATAACTGTTTTTGTAATATTGTACTCTGGAATTGTGAAAACGTGGCTTCTGAATTAAAAAACTTGACACGTGCTAATATTTCATTCAGATGCTTTTAAAAGTTCTATAATTTAATTTAAACATGATTCCTAAATATTATTCCCTTTTCTAATATGTTAACATTTTATTTTTTGTTACAGATTGCCATTAATTCAAAATTCAGGTTCAAAGAAATGTGTAGTATATAGCTCAGACAAAACTGCTTTGGATGAACCCTGTGGAAATAAATACCGTTTTATATGTAAGCAACAGCTTACTTAGGTGTTTCTTGGAGTGGAAGAGGTGGGTAATGAAGGATCAACGGTACTAAGAATATGACTTTTCCTGTACCGCAGGGATCTGAAAAATGTTTCAAATTATGTCTCATGACACAATTTTCATATATTTGAAACCCTGTGTTTTAAAATTGATGAAAATCCCTATGACCTAGCAATTGCCCTACTAGGTTCTTATCCAAGGGATACAGGTGTACTGTTTCTAAGGGTCACATGCACCCCAGTATTTATAGCAGCGCTACTGACAACAGCCCAAGTACGGAGAGAGCCCAAATGTCCATTGAAGGATGGATGGATAAAGAAGATGTATTAAAAAGAGCAAAATCTTGCCATTTGCAACAATGTGGATGGAACTAGAGGGTGTTATGCTCAGCAAAATTAGACAGAGAAAGACAAATATCATATGATTTCACTCATATAAGGACTTTAAGATACAAAACAGATGAATATGAGGGAAGGGAAGCAAAAATAATATTAAAACAAGGAGGGGGACAAAACATAAGAGACTCTTAAATACAGAGAACAAACTGAGGGTTGCTGGAGGGGCTGTGGATGGGGGGATGGGCTAAATGGGTAAGGAGCATTAAGGAAGAGGCTTGCTGGGATGAACACTGAGCTTTATACGTAGGGGATGAATCACTGGAACCTACTCCTGAAATCATTATTGCACTATATGCTAACTAACTTGGATGAAAATTTTTAAATAAAAATAAGTAAATAAATAATAACATTGATGAAATTTGTGCACCTATGTCTTAAAGTATAAAGCATCAAGGTCAAGAAAGGAATGTTCTGATTTAATACATATGTTCAATATTAAATGTAATATATTTGTATGCATATATTCTTGAAAAGTTTCTCTGTAGAAAGTCAAATAAAGTAATTCATATCAAATGATATATATCAATGTCATTTCAGTTTTTTGTAAGGTTGGATATTTATATTTCTATATGTTTTAATTTAGAGCTTAGAGTGTCATATGACAACTTTCTCATGTGTATCATCCCTTTAGAAGGGAACATATTAGTGTCTCTTCTCTTGATGGTCCTGAATTCTTGTAGGACAATTTTGAATCTTTGTCCAAATAGGTGGTTCCCTAATTGGAAACCTATGGCTTTTAGATGTTGCAAGGGTAAACAGAATCTAAGCCCTGGTCACATAAATTTGCAATACTTATTTTTTCACTCTAGAAATCTCTCTTGCCTTATGCTTACCCATCAGTATAAAGTCACTGAGGTGTACATCGAAGATGTTAATCTTGAATAAATCCAAAACCTTTTCCCTAAAAGTAATGTGTCAAATACTGAACACTTTCCTTTCTCTGTGGGGGAGGAACAAGCCATTTAGCTGAGGGGGCTGTAAGTGTGTCAAAGAAGGGGTGAGAACATAATACGGCCGGGTGTCTATGCCCTGGACAGGGTTTTCCTAATCCCACACATTTGGATAAAATCCAATTGCCTTTCGTAAAACTGTTGTATATACATGTTAAAAAATTTATATTGACATCTCTCTTTGCTTTCTATTTTTATATTTCAATTAAAGTATAATAATGAAGAACCACACGTTAATATTCAATAAAGAGCCAGGAAGAGAAAAGAACTTGTGTGTATTTTATTTTCAAAATAAAAATATAAAATGACAACAAACTGAAAATTTCACACTCTCATATTAGAGTGTGAGATTAGGAGAAGAACACATAAGTTATATTATGAAAAAGACAAGATGATATAAATCAAACGTTTAACTTTGACTAGGAGAACACATATTCCACTCTCTGGGTACTTAAAATGTTGGGGTACCTGGGTGGCTCAGTCCGTTGGGCGTCTGACTTCAGCTCAGGTCACGATCTCACAGTTCACAAGTTCAAGTCCCGCATCAGACTCTGTGCTGACAGCTAGGGGCCTGGAGCCTGCTTCAGATTCTGTGTCTCCCTCTCTCTCTCTGCTCCTCCCCCACCCGTACTCTGTCTCTCTGTCTCAAAAATAAGTAAACATTAAAAGTTAAAAAAATAAAATGGGCTTTACCGTCCATGTAAATTCAAAATAATATATTTTCAATTATATTAAAAATAGTATAAACTTATAATGAAAATCACTAGTTTTCTGTCCCAATATCCTATCTTCCTCTCCTCCTTCCATAGGGCTATTTCCTCTGTTTTTTGTTTGTTTGTTTGTTTGTTTGTTTGTTTGCTTTTTTACTTGGAGTAGTTTTCTCTGCAGTGAACCAAGGATGGTCTACATTTTATAATTTTGTCCAGGATGAATCTGTGAGGTGCCTAGAGCCTGAGTTGCCTTTTTACTGAGAACTCATGTATATTCATTACGATTTCAAGAGCAATGAGGAAATAGAAGGTGCTTAATATGATGGAAAGTACTTAATTTCAGAGAGTAATCTATTGCAAAAATGGTCTCTATTGAGAGAGGAAAATTCCTGTAACCTCCCAATTATGGCTCACGTGTTCTTTTCAAACCCCATACTATTTTAGGGGACTATGATGGAAAGGAGAACATTAGTTATTCACAGTGATGTGCCTTTCTCACAGCAGCATTCCAACATGACCATCGGACACATACTTGAGCTATTATGTATGCATCTATCTATCTATCTATCTATCTATCTATCTATCTGTCTATCTATCATCTAGCTATCTATTTTTACTTTAGAGAAAGAGAGGACAAACAGATGAGAGAGAGAGAGAGAGAGAGAGAGAGAGAGAGAGAGAGAGAGAGAGAGAGAGAGAATCTTAACCAAGTTCCCCACTCAGCTCAAAGCACAATGCAGGGCTCCAGCCCATGACCCTGGGATTATGACCTGAGCCGAAATCAAGAATTGGACGCTCAGCTGACTGAGCCACCCAGGTGCTCCAGCCATGTTTCATTTTTACAATTTTTCCTCCCATTCTTACCTGCAAGCTGCTTTCCTTCATCCTGAAAATACCTTTGTCATCACTGGGATAGCAACGACTTCTTTTATGTAACAGTCTTTTTACTAAATATCTCTTTCCCTTCTAACATGTAATTTCTGATATATTTTGGGGGGAGAAACATTATTTTACTTTTGTTCTCTGGTTTTTGTTACGAAATGGGCAACATTGCACATGGAAGGTTCTAGTCGAGTAAATATCTCAGTGTTGAATATAAAACTAAAGAAAGAATGTGAGGAAATGTTAAAAAAAAAACACAAAATAACAGTATAATATTGCCAAGATATTATTCTTCCTTATCCTTATCCTTCCTTAATTTTATCCTGTTACCTAAGTGTATTACCCTGAATACAGGTAATACATGTTGCATATTGATGCATATCACAGTATGGTAGGCTTAGAAACTTAAAACAGCATATGTTTGTATGTCATAGTATCTGTGGACCAGAAGCTGGGCCTGGCTTAGTCCTTAGCTCAGTGCTTCTCAAGGCTGGAATCAAAGTCTTGGCCAGGCTGCATTCTCATCTGAAACTTAGAGCCCCCCTTCCATGTTTATTCAGGCTGGTGGCAGAATTCCGTTCCTTTTGGTTGTAGGGCTTTGACCCTCACCCCCCACTGACTGCCCCCTCCCAACAGTCGCTTCAGGAATGCTTACTTCTTCAGGCCAGAAGGTACTCTCATGTCTGGAGTCTTATTTTTTAAGTATTCAACTAATTGTCAGGTGTATATACAACACGTCTTTTGACTAACTGAAAATTGGCTAATTTGTAACCTTAATCACACTTGAAAAATAGCCAGATCTTTCCATGTAATGTAATCTAATCACAGAGCAATGCCCCATCACCTTTGTAAATCCTGCTGAAAGTCGAGGGCAGGGGACAGTCCAGACATTCACCAGGGGATGGGAGTGTGAGAGTCTTATGTCTACCATACCAACAGACCCTACAAAACACCCTGTAAGTGCTCCTACATAGCTGATTGCATGTAAACATTTCCTTTTGATTCCTGGTAAGATAAGTAGGGATTGAATTCATAAATGTGAAGATAAATAATCCCTTTTAATTTTTTCCAAGATATTAGTTCTTAGTTCCTCCATTACTGACATTTAAATTACCTATTAAAGACAGAGTTTTTGTATAGCTGCCTTGAGACAGCTCTTTGCTTATCGTCGGGGATCCTTAAGAGTTGGTGGTTTTTTTGTTTGTTTTGTTTCATTTTAAGTGGGCTCCACATGGAGCTTGGACCCACAACCCTGAGGTCAAGACCTGAGCTGAGATCGAGTGAGATGTTTGACCGACTGAGCCACCCAGATGCCCCAAAAAGTTGGTTTGTGACTTGGCCGTGATTCGAGAAGTGAATTAGCTAATTAACTAAATAACTAAGAGAGTTAACATAAAAACTAACATAAAAACATATGGTAAGTTTTTTAAAGTTCAAACTTCCTGTGTGGAACCTAGAACCAATCTGTTTATTTATAACATATACTTGAGACAATGAGTTAGATATCCTGTCCCTGCGATGCAACCAGACTGCAGGAAACTTCTGCCTGAGCAGAAAACCAAGTTTGGTCACATAAATATCAGCACGAATATCAGCCATTCCATTCTGAGATGAATTATGCCTTTGAGGAAGTAAGAAGAACACTGGGGAGGTTGGCCTTGCATGTTTGCTGGTCCCAAATGCTTATTTGAATTCTCTCTTGCTGTATTATATCATTTGCCTTTTTAAAAAAGCCTTATATGGGTATATCACCAGAGACATGGTCTGTTTGAACAAAAGAGGACAGAGACAGTAAAAATACATACATACACACATACAAACACATATATACATAGGTGTGTGCAAACATACACAAATGAGAATCTTGGTCCCCCAAAATATTTGCAAGTAGGAAGCACCTAAGGAAACTATGAAGTCACAAACAAATACTGCCTTTCATTAAAAAGGAAGAATGAGGGGCACCTGGGTGGTTCTGTGAGTTGAGGTCCAACTCTTGATTTTCACTCAGGTCATGATCCTAGGATTGTGCTGAGCATGGATCCTGCTTGAGATTCTTTCTCTTTCTCCCTCTGCACTCTCTAAATAAATAAATAAAAAGAAATAGATAAATAGATTTTTAGAAAAGGAAAAATGACTCAGAGGAGAGAAACAAGAACCTAGCAGGTTGTCCCAAGAATTATGAAGAGTCATTTTGTGTCAAAAGTTAGACTGAATCCTAATCAAGTATCCTTCATATATTATTGTATATTGTTATTATTATTATTATGATATTCCATTATTTAATATTATATATAGTATATTTTATATTATATATCTATTCTCTATTTATCCATCTATCATTATCTATGGCATATTTTATTTTTCCATTTATCTGTCAGTAGGCAATGAGATTGTTTCCATATCTTGGTTGTGGTGAATAGAGCCACAGTGAACACAACCGTGCTAATATCTCTTTGGATTCTGATTTCAATTCTTTTGAATACATATCCAAAAGTAGAACTGTGGAATCATAGGGTATTTTATCTCCATACTGCTTTCCCTAGCAGTCACACCATTGTGCATCGCCACTAACAGTATACAAATGTTCTAATGCCGCCACATCCTGGCCAACACTTGTGTTTTTTTGTTTTTGTTTTTGTTTTTGACCTATTCTAACACATATCAGATGGTATCTTGCTGTGGTTTTGACTTGCATTTCCTTAATGATTAGTGATATTGAGCATCATTTTATGGGCCTGTTGACCATTTGTAAGTCTTCTTTAGAAAAATGTTTATTCAAACTAAAACTAACAACTCAGGCAACAACAGATGTTGGTGAGGATTCAGAGAAAGAGGAACCCTTTTGCTTTGCTGGTAGGAAGGCAAACTTGTGCAGCCATTCTGGAAAACAGTATGGAGGGTCCTCAAAAAGTTGAAAATAGAACTACCTTGTGACCCAGCAATTGCACTACAAGGTGTTTATCTAAAGGATACAGGAGTGCTGATTTGAAGGGGCACATGCACCCCAATGTTGATAGTAGTTCTTTCAACAATAGCCAAAGTATGGAAAGAGCCCAAATGTCTGTCAACTGATGAATGGATAAAGAAGAAGTGGTATGTAAATACAATGGAATATTACTCAGGGATCAAAAAGAATGAAATCTTGTCATTTGGAACAATGTAGATGTTATTTATTTAATGTTTAATGTTTATTCAAAATATAGCTCATTTTTCAATTGCTATTAGTTTTTTTTGGTATGGAATTATAAGAGTTATTTTGGAAATTAACT
Organism: Mungos mungo; assembly: GCA_004023785.1. Lineage (NCBI taxonomy): Eukaryota > Metazoa > Chordata > Mammalia > Carnivora > Herpestidae > Mungos > Mungos mungo. The sequence continues at coordinate 192,602 of PISW01003011.1, read as the reverse complement.
TGTTACCAGATATATGGTTTGCAAGTATTTTATCCTATTCCAGAAGTTGTCCTTTACCCTGATGATTGTTTCCTTGATGTGCAGAAGGTTTTAGTTTGATACAATCCCACTTGTTTATTCTCAGTTGCTTGCCTGTAATTTTGTGTCATATTCAAGAAATAATTACCAAGACCAATGTCTTAAAGGTTTTCCCCTATGTTTTGTTTTAGAAGATTTGCTGTTTCAGGTTTTTTGGTTAAGTTTTTAATCCACTCTGAGTCGATTTTTGCATAAGACGTTAGCTAAGAGTCTAATTTCATTCTTTGCATGTGGATAACCAATTTTCCCAGAACCATTTGTTGAAAAGACTATCTTTTCTCCATTGTGGTTTTTTTTTCTTGGCACCCTACCAAAGATCAGTTGACTGTACATGCATGGGTTAATCTCTTGGATCTTTATTGTGTTCCATTGATCTATGTATCTGTTTTCATGCCAGTATCATACTGTTTTGATTACTATAGCTTTGTCATATAATTTAAAGCTAGGAAGTTTGATGGCTCCAGTTTTGTTCTTCTTGTGTAAGATCGGTTTGGCTATTTGAGATCTCTTGTCATTCCAAATGATTTTTAGGATTTTTTTTTCTATTTCTGTACAAAATGCCACTGTGATTTTGATGGGATTGCACTGAATCTGAAGGTCTTTTTGAGTAATATGGGCATCTTAACAATATAAACTCTTCTGATCCCACCAATCAGCCTGGCCAGACATTTTGGGGTATCTCCAACTCTGGTATTAGTTCAAGGCACTCTGCTCTTAGCAGCCCCCAATCATCAAGTGTGTGCAAGCCTTCAGTGCTTTGACAGAAGGGACACCAAATACAGTTCCTCAAGAAGCCTCCATCAAAGCTGGTGATCAGATGGTCTTCCCACGCTTTTATTCCCCAGAGAGAAGCTAGGAGCGGGAGGGTTTGGTCCACTTGCTCTGTGTTGGACCAGGAGGAGGGTTTGTGGAGCTATGGTAACTTCCTTCCCACTCTGACATCTCTGTTCTCAGTGGTTCCAGGCAATGAGACTCTGCTGGGTCACGATAGCCCTTCAAGACAAGCTAGACAGAAGCCAGTCTTAAGGGAGACACTCCAAAAAGTTATAACATTGGATGTGTAGTCCACTTATTTTCCTCCCCAGGGAGAAGCTGGGAGTTGGAGTTTTTAATTTTTTCACTCCTTGCTGAGCTGGCGGCGAGGGCTAAGAGACTAGGATGGCTGCCAGGCAACCCCACTGTCGCTGTGCTCACTGTGGCTGGGTTCTGCTGAGTGCGGTCAGCACTCCGAAATAGGCTAGACAGAATCCAGTGATTTGGGTAGCCCCTGGAAATGTCAGAGCATTTACACAACCTCCTCCCTCCCCAGAGAAAGTGGAGAACTGGGAGTTTCCTCCTGACGGAATAGACCTGAACCAGGGGTCAATATGAGGACAAGAGGATCGTCTCAGTTTTCCCTGCTGGCTTCAAAGTGGGGAGTTTTGCATTTGCCCAGGATGCATGGAACCCCTCAGTTAGTTTTAGAATTGCTCACAAAGGGATTTTGCCTATGAACTATCGAACTGGTGTGTTTGTGGTTGGAAGTAGGATCAGGGATTTCCTATTTTGCCATCTTGCTGATATCATTTGGTTAATTTTTTTCCTAGAAGTATAAATAAAAATAAGCATATTATATATTTATAATTTACATGTGTTTATACATACATATCTCTAGCCTTTAGTGATATAAAATAGAGATTTATTCACTCTGTTTCTAACTTATATCTAAATCAGATTTGAATTACACTCATATGCAGTTTAACTGGATTTAAATGGACACAAATATCGTCGTCTGTAAATGTAAGAATTGCAGCTGGATTCATCTTATGACTCGGAGAGTGATTGCCATTAAAACAGTGCCATAAGATGGCTTTTTATGACACTAGCTAGGACTTTTAATATTTTCTAATTACCTGCTGAGGTTTTCTGAACCATATTCTTTGAGATGCTTCTAGCTCCTATAAAACCTATGTTGTAAAATCCAGTGTGCTACACTTTCTCTGTACGTTTTTACCTGACCCTGCATGGAAGTTGTTAGACTTGCATTTTTGCAGCTACTTTGGGCCACAGCTGTTTGTTAACACGGCAAATTGGGCCACCTGGGTGGCTCAGTTGGTGAAGCAGCTGACTCTCAATTTTAGCTCAGGTCATGATCCCAGGGTCATGGGATTGAACCCTGTGTAAGGCTCTGCATTGAGGGTGGAGCCTGCTTGGGATTTTCTCTCTCTCCCTCTCCGCCCCTCCCCCACTCTCACACATGCACTTTCTCTAAAAAAACAAAAACAAATCGCTTCTCGGCCTTTTGGTGAAGATCAAGTGTAAAAAAACAAAAACAAAACAAACAAAAGCATTAAATAAATAACACAGAGGTACTGCAAGAGAGCCAATGCCTACGTGGGGAACATAGTGACCTCAGTTTAACATTTCAGAATGTTTGTTCATTGCAAACGTAGGAGTCTTCCATGCAGGCATTTACTGGATAAGAATGTGAAGTGTATTTTAAAATAAGGATCTAAATGAAAGGGTGCTTTAATGAACATACCAGCTAAGCCTCCGGGTTCAAACTGCAAAGAGATTGCCTGATTTCAAATACCCCCCATCACTCCCACAGGTATATAAAATTAACAAGAAATGCAAATAAAACCAAACAAGACCCATGACCTTTCAGCATCTGATGATTCAGAGTACCACCACTTTCAAATTAGCTGTAGGTAGAGAAAAAATTAAACAGGGCAGTTGCTCCAGCCTACTACTTAATGCGCAGGGTGCAGCGTTGGGGGACTCGTCCTTAAAATATTCTAGGAAAAAGACAACAGAAGATGTCGAGGGAGCACAGACATCCTCAACCCAGGAAGATTAAACTGCAACCATAAACTCCAGAATACTTAAAGTAGTTTGGGACCTGGTAGTTTTATAAGGTGTTTGACACATAAGACAGGTGAAAAACTTGGAAAAACACTATTTTCTCCTGTGAAAGAAAGAGATAATAAGGAAGAGGTGATTCCATTTAGGTGTGGATGAAAGTAAAAGAAAACATAATAATTATTATCATGGGGATTTAAGAATCTCGAAGAAAGGAAAAAAAATAGCCTTGCCTTTGCCTGCACCTCCTCACCCAACCTTCCTTCCGTAAAGGAAACTGCACAGAACTGCACAGAGCCGACAGAAGAGGGCGCTCTCTAACTGGGACCGTTGACCACTAAAAGAATAATTAGAGAAAGAAAAAAAAAAAACAGACTACATCTACATGAAACTTCTTTAACAATTCAAGGAAGTGAATAAAGTATTTTTTTTTTTTACCTACAGAAAGTCATCCATCTGTAACAAAGAAAACCACAAAAGCTGATAAAAACGGTTGTGCAACACTGCACATTAACTACAATATTCTCACACAGTCATAAGAAAGAACAAAAATGCAAAAAAGAAAAAAAAAGGGTGAAATGAAGCAGAAGTGGATGAAACTCAGCAAAGCAAAAGACTGCCCAACGGAAAGTGATGAACAGAGATTGACAAGGCAAACGGAAACAATAAGAACGCAGGTGCTGTAAGCCTTGCTCAGAGGTCAGAAGTATACCCAAAGAGGATTCCGTGAGACCAAAAAAAGACGCTTTCTAGTCTTAAAAGATACGTGCAACTCTGAAGATTAAAAATTTATGAATCTATTAATTAACAGTGACTATATAATATAAAAATTACAATAGATGTAAGAAGAAATAGTAACACATTGATAACTTTAACAGTGACTTTAACAGGCCACGCTTAATATAAGACAGCAAGTTTGAACACAAAACCAAGTTATATTACAGATGTTCTAAATAATCCAGTGTGCCACTCTTTCCCTGTACGTTTTTATGAGACCCTGCATTAACATGGATAGCCATGCATTTTTTCAGCTATTATGGGTTACAGATGTTTGTTAAAACAGCAAAATGGGGCGCGTGGGTGGCTTGGTCGGTTAAGCACCGACTCTCAATCAATACGGTATAAATATTAGGTATATATTGACTATACAGTGATAGTATAAAATATGCTTTCTTTTCAAATGTATTTGAAACCTCCACAAATATTAGATATAGATAATTTAGAAAAAGAAAGGTATGGATACTTTCTCATCTGTATGAACTACATACATATACTTATGTGTGTGTATGTAAATATGTACAAGTATGGATGTGTTTGTGAGGATTCTAAAGCATTTTACTTTGCAGAAAAAGCCTTAAGGTATTCCATTGGAATTATCTCTACTCCTTATTAACATTGTTCTGTGATATAGCCAATGTACCTAGGCTAAAAACCATAGATAGAAAGATAAAAATATTTTTAAAATTCTTTATATTTGCACATGTGTGATAATATACCTAAATAATATGAGAGAGTTGATGATAAACATAACTCTAATAATAAGAACAAAAAAGTTAACAGATTGTGGAGTTAGCATGCAAAAATAAATAGCATTCTTTTTCACAAATAAAACCAGTAAGAAGATGTGACGAATGAAAAACTCTACTTACACTAATGATAAAGACGATGAAATATTTGGGAATAAACTTAATAAGGACTATTCAAACATCTATATTAAAAATGTAAAACATTCCTGGAAGACAAAAAATACACTTTAAAAAGGTAAGGACATCTATTTTTGGTTAGGATTTTTTCTTTTTAAAAATTTTTAATGTTTATTTATTTTTGAGAGGGTGAGAGGGAGAGCATGACCAAGGGAGGGGCAAAGAGAGATGGAGACACAGAATTCGAAGCAGGCTCTGACAACACAGAGCCCGACATGTGCTCCAACTCGTGAACCGCAAGATCATGACCTGAGCTGAAGTTGGACTCTCAACTGGGTGCCACCCAGACACCCGGAGGATCTTTTCTTAAATTGATTTATAAATTTGAAGTGATCTCAATAAAAGTCCAATGACTGGTGGATCTGGGCAAGTTGACACTGAAGTTCATATGGAAAAATAAACAGAATATGTAGATTGCAAAAGCATAGCTATAAAGAAGTGCTAGACCTACTGATTATTGAAATATACCACAAAAGTCTCCAGTTAAAATAGTGTAGTTGACAATGACACACAAATAAACAGACCAAAGGAATAGAAAACAAAGGCCAGAAATAGTTGCAACTATATACAGAAATTTAGATTATGAGAAAAGTAGTGTTCTTAAATAGGATAGATGTTTATGATCAACAAAATTCTAGTATAGAAAAAAACATAAAGAGACCAAACATAAACGTCATAATGCATACTTATATTAACATTTAGTATGTTTGGTGGAACATCAAAAAAACGACTCAGACTTACAAATTTTGGACATTACACTCTTATCGTTGACATCACTCTTCATGATCATGAAGTTCTGGTAATGTGAGTCCACATTCTAACAACATTGAGTTACTTAGGGGGGAAAGCCAATATCAAGTATTTTTAATATGAGCAATTGAATATAAATGGCTGTCATAAATCAATTGTATGTGAAAGAAACCTAGGCCTCTTCCAGCCCCCAACTCCTCTACCAATTCAGTATTTGCATATTGGCTGTCAAGCCTCTCATGAGATTTTTCTGTTTTCCCCACATACATCCGCAAAGTTATATATGCAGCTAGAAATACTCCAAGTACACCCTTCACTAGCATTAAGAGAAGGATATATTTCCAAAAAAGTAACTTTATTAGTGACGATGGTACAGTAGTTCAAATTTAAGGGCTCTAGGGGCTTAGACAAAGCCGAATTTGAATTCTTACTTGAATTCCTATTATATTTGAGACCCTGAGCGAATGATTTTATTTTCAGAGTCTTAGCTTTCTCATCTACACAATGGGACTATGTACTTTGTGAATTTGCTGAGGTAAAAATAAATACCTGCACAGCATGCATATAAAACAGAAGCGAGAACAGAGTAGATAGCTGTGCACTAAATTGGCTTCCCTTGCTGGCTTCTTACTCTAGATTTCTAGGCCTCTTTGCCACATTACTGTCTTCGAAGGAGAGACACTAACAGGGATAGGGAAGCAAAGGTATGAATAACTCACTGAAGAATAACGTAATTTGCTAAAAAGTTATGGAGTTAGAGGTCTGAACAGAATGTCTTTTCCAATATGTCACTGGCCAGATGACTATGTATCAAAAAATGACCTAGAGACTAAATGATACTTTCATTTATTTATTAGAGGCATCCTGGAACTTTCTGAATTCTCTCCAGCTGGTTTTTGAGTTCTCATGCTAACCCCTCCCCTTATCTCCCTTGCTTCCTTTGCACATTTTCAGACTGTCTATTAAGGTTGACTTCTGAGACCTCAGAAGCATTGCACTTTGCATTGACAATTATGGCATGACTCTTGTTAAAAAATGGTAGCTGTTTCTAGCGGGGTCTATGACTTGCTTTCTAATAGTTGGAAGTCTTTGACAAATACTTGGAAATACGTAGTTCACATGCTGATTACTTCTAGATTTTTCTCAGAGTTCAGGTAATTCATTTCTTAATTAAATGAATTTATCACATACATATATATTTTCTTGTCTTAATCTTATCCGAAGCAGTCATTTTACATCTGAAGGTCTTTTTTTTTCTAATAAATCCTGAAAATTCATTTCTAAAAGTCATAGTTTAGACACTGCACATTTCTTTTTTATGACTGTTACACATATAACTTAAGAAATTTGTTATCCCCATTTTTTTCTAGTTATGTTATTTCATCATGGACTTTAATTGAAAGGTATTTGACATATAACATGTACATGTAAGGTGTACATCATAGTAATTTGATACATTTATATGTAGTAATATGATTACCACCATGGCAATAATTAGCATCTCTATCACATTACACAATTATTTCTTTTCAGTGGTTGGAATATGTAAGTTTTAGTCTCTTAGCAACTTTATGATTACAATACAATATAGGTGTCTATATTCACTATATTATTTTTGAGCTCTCTATAGCTTATTTGCTAGTACAAATCTGTAGCCTTAAACATTTGTCTTAGTCCTCATTTTATTTCTAGTTATATATTACAACTAAAACAATGAAAACTGAGAACCAAAATTCAATTACAGTGTACAAAGACTCAAGGAATAGGTGAGCAGCTCTTTCATTTATTTCTCAAGATATAAATCCAATAGGAATGCAAAGAGGAACAGTTCCCTTGAATGAAGGCTGATTGAGGAAAGATGCACCTACACAATAAAAGATGTAGATTAGAAAATAATAATGAAAAATGTTTGAACTCTAAATATATGCACTGTGCTTCCTGCATATTTGCACAGTTTTGTGTCTACATCTATGTGGTTTCAAAGTAATAGATCATAGGGGTGCCTATGGCTCAGTTGGTTAAGCGTCCAACTCCAGCTCAGGTCATGATCTCACGGTTCGTGGGTTCAAGCCCCGCGTCAGGCTCTGTGCTGACCATTGGCTCAGAGTCTGGAGTCTACTTCGGATTCTGTCTCCCTCTCTCTCTGTCCCTCCCCTGTTCATGCTCTGTCTCTCAAAAATAACTAAATGCAAAAAAATAAATTAAAAAAACACAAAGTACTAGATCATAACTTTGGAGCGGGAGGGGGAAGGGGAGGGGGGCACTTGTGGGGAAGAGCACTGGGTGTTATATGGAAACCAATTTGACAATAAACTATTAAAAATATAATTATTGGTAGGAAAATAAAGTAATTTTTGATAGGCATGTACTAACAAAAAATAAAATAAAATAATCACAGCAGATTAGGTCCAATTAAGTAAATCACTTATCCTTACAATTCAAATCAAGTAAAAGGAAGGAGGTAATAAATACAAGAATGAGTTAAATTATGATGATTATGATAAACAATACAGAGATCCACAAAGCAACATTTGGTTCTTTTGAAAGGCTGACAAAACAAACAAATACTTGCAAAATTTATAAAATAAAAATGTTAGAAGGCACAGATAAATATTTTTAGGCATTATAAGGGGACACATATAGAGATATAGAAATGAAATAGTTTAGAAAGTTAAAAGAAAACTGATAACTTTAGTGCAAACAAATTTGAAAGTGTTAACATTTTGCTAAGAGAAATGTTTAGGCAAATACAGGTTATCCCAAGCTTGAATATTTTTAAAACCATGAAAATATTATTAAAAAAATTTTTTTTAAAGTTTATATATTTAAGATTTGGGGAGGGGCAGAGAGTGGGAGACAGAGGATCCAAACCCGGCTGTGAGCTCACAGCAGTAGAAATGCGGGGCTCCAACGTATAAACCATGAGATCATGACCTGAGCAGAAACTAGTAGTTGACTGCCTACCCAAATGAGCCACCAGGTGCCATGAAAATATTATGTTTTTAACTCTTTCCATAAAGAAAAACAGAGGACTTCAGAAAGATTTCTTTGTAAATTTCAAGGTTATATTTTTCAGTTTCATATAAACTATTCTGGAAAATAGAAAAAGAGCATTTCTAAATACATTCATTTCATAAACTAGGTAACATTGACCAGGATAAAATTGCTATTTAAGGACACAGATAGTTTAATACTACATTGAATAAGCTTGATTTCACGTTACTCCTTCTTTATAAGTATAAAAATATTATGGATTTTACTTATTTTTAAACATTTTATTTACTTTTGAGACAGAGACAGAACACAAGAGGTGGAGGGGCAAAGAGAGAGGGAGACACAGAATCTGAAGCAGTCTCCAGGCTCTGAGCTGTCAGTACAAAGCCTGATGCGGGGCTTGGATCATGACCTAAGCCGAAGTCGAACACTTAGCTGGCTGAGCCGCCCAGGGGCCCCGATATTATGGATTTTAAAAATAAAATTGATACATAAAGCAAACCTAGAATATAAAGGAAAGTATTCTCTATTCTAGACTTCAGATTCAAGGACTTGAGAATGCTTTTGACAACTCATGAAGGTTATTTCTTTCCTACTTTTTATTCCTTGGTTCTTTTTGTTACTTAAATAATCTTTAACTTTATATTTATACTTATATATGTTTATATAAATATATTTATGTTCCAGTAAATGGAATTATATATCATTAGGTTCTACTTTATCTTCTACAGTAAACTATAGGGATCATTAACATTGCAAATAATTATGTTATGAATTAAGTTTATGCTGCATAAAATCATTTAAACAATGAACAATTACTATTACTAGAGTACATGTGTTATAAAACGGAAGTCTACAAAAAAATTACCCAAGCTTACTTTTTTTTTTTTTGCTTTCTTCTACTTTTAAAAACAAGTATTGGCTTCACTATTTGGCTTACTCTCAAATATGTCCCTCTTAAAAAAATGACTTTGTAACATTCCATTTTACTGGAGAAGATGATTTGATTCTTATGATTGCTGGAAAAGAAATTTGAATTATATTTGAAGATATTCTGGACTATTTCAAAAATATTGTAACATCATCCTAAACTTCTTATTTAAATGGTTATGGTGATTTATGGAATAAACATTCAGGCACTTATGTTTCAAGAACATTATTTATCCATTCTCCCAAACACTGTACATCAAAATTTCTTATGCACTCATGTATTTCCCACAGTCTTGGTGGTAACACACAAAACATTGCTGTTGCCAACATTTTGGATTAATGACCATGTTTTCCTTCATAGTAATGGAAAATATTAAACAATGCAAAATTTTAAGCTGGGAGGTCTAATGCTGCAGAACTAGCTGAAATTTGCTTAACTCAGTCTGAAAAGGATGAATAACACCTGAGTCTTTTCTTTGTTATCAATGTCTGTAAACATATTTTGCATCAGTGTGACTGTTTTTATCTTTCTTTATGTACATTAATTCTATATTGTTTTTAGGTATGCAACGCGAAATAAGGTATTTCTTTAGATATTATAATGTGATCATGTTCGAAGACATACTCAGTTCTCAGTAATAAGAGCAGTGTGGGTGGAGGGAGAAGACATTGAGATTGTATGGTATTCTAAAAAAATTGTGTCCTATCGCGGGCTGGCCTAAGGGCAGGCTGTTGTGATAATGAACAATGTGCAAAGAGATGAAACTTAAGACCTAGTCAAAGCCCGTTTTGGTACATGAAAAAAGTATTTATCAGTTAGTTTTAGTTGGTTTTCAGATTGGAGCTAATATTAAAATCAATGGTGGTTTTTAAAGAAAGACCCCAATCAGGCACTGAAGAATGGGAAATAAAATTCTATTGCTGGTATTAATAGTTTTTTCTGGTTAAGGAGTTTTAAGACAGGGTTCAGTTTCTAACACATCATTGAAAGATCAGGTAAAAAAGAATTGAAGAAAAAAATAGTCACATAGATGTGTCCACACTGTTGGTGATGAAGGAAGGAGGGTGAAGGGTATGGGGAAGGCAGAGAGGGTATGGAGATAATTGGGAAGCTAAATGGGAAACTAGAAATTACTCAAGATATTGGTTTCATTGAAGAAAGACTAAGTCTAGGACATATCCTCTGGTTGAACACAGGTTGCTTATTTCCTTATATACTGCTCAGAATTGAGTCCAAAACTAAAAAAGACTAAGGGCCAATTAGAGGAATTCAAATTCATGATGTACCCAGGAAGTCAAGGGGAAAAAAATCAATATGAATATCCCATTTATTTTTGTGTTACCTCATTAGGGGCAGGAACACGATAGCTTATGAGTAATAGTACAGCTATAATTTATTTCATAGACAGTGTGTATGTGAGTTTGGCAGGGTTTAATGAATTGTGAGATCATTAATTTCCTGAAGTTTGAATTTAAACTCTGCTATGAAAATGGATTCTGTAGGGAAGAAGCTTTGCTAATTTGTTTGTTTCTTTAGTATCTCTAGCATCTCAGTAACTTTCTGGATGTGTGCATGTTTGTTGCCATTACTAAGCATATCTCCACAAGAGCCTGCCTTTATCAGCATTGTACACTCAACACAAGAACTGATTCAGAGAAAGACCTCCAAAGTGAAATGTCGAATCAACAATATTCCATTACATGCTCAGCGTGACTTAGAGTCATGGGATTTCTTGGCGTTTCTTACAAGAGTCCATGTTAAAGTTTATGGTTGTACTTCTCTTCTGGATATGAGTAGGTGTCTACCTCTCCTAGCTCCCTTGAGTTTAGGACAGTTCTTACCATTTATTTCTTTATTCCTATAAAATATTTCTCAGAGCTTTAGTAATTTGTAGTTTGCTCTCAAACCTCTTTCACTCACTTGTATGCTCTAAGGCCTAAATAAATTCAAAACAGAGTGTACTTGGGAACAAAATGATTTGCTCATTTCTGTATTAATTCTTCTTATTCACAAACAGACAAGTAGATATGTGGAAACTACCAGCTTCCCACATTGGGGATATATGATTTGCTTCATCTCAAAAAATGGAGTATTCATCTCAAAAAATGTAGTTTTATAATAAAAATGCTAATAATAAATGTGTACAGGTGAAACATGGCCAGATGGTTGCTGAAGATGGCCAAAAATCTGGCTATTGTATCTGCAAGAAGACAGCCTATTCAGAGGAGATAAAATCCATAAGAAAGGAAGAAAGAAAAGAAACACCTGAAATTTCCCAGGGTGATGACTTCAACAACGAGAAATATTTATTTAGCTAAAATTAGATGTAATTAAACACTAAAGTCCATATATTACAATTGACCTTCAATTCATAATATATGACAGGATAAATACTCTTAGCAATATATGAGTAACATAGAATAATACGAAGAAAATAAGGAATGTGATGGAACATTTGGGGAGAAATATAAAATAAATCCCATTTTAAGATATTCAACTATTCCAGTACTTTCAAAATAAATTTTGTCACAACAATTATATAAAAAAGTCCAGAAAATAGATCTGATTAAGATATAGTAAGAATTCCACCAGAAGATTTGATTCTCCAAAAACAACCAAATGGACATTATAAGACTGAAGAGTAACACTTGACATGAAGAACTCATCGATAGGTTAAGAGGCAGATTGAAACAAAAGAGGTACTATTGGTGGACTCAGGTATGGTCAATATAAATATACATGAACTGAAGCACAGAGACCAGCTAAAGTAGAAAAATAAAAACAGGTAAATGGATGAACAAACTATATTACATACTCAACAGTACAAATTTATGTGGAATGGGACCAAAAAAAAAAACAAACCACCAAAACAAAATAAAATGAAACCTCCCAAATTCAGGGACAGAAATAAAACTATACCAGGGCACCTCACAGTCCAAATGCCGAAAGCTAAAATATTAATAATAGCTAGAAAAAGAGGACAGCGACAGTATGCCCAAGTCATTACCTTCTTAACAGAAGGAGCGGAGGGCAGAATTTAATGGTGGCAAAAAAAGCTGCCAAAACAATATTACATATCCAATAAAAAGACCTTTTAAAGATGAAGGCAAAATAAAGGGATTTAAGAAAAATCAAACTTTTCCAATTTGTCAACAACAGCGGGCTTGATAGTAATGGAGGTAAGAAACGGAGTCCAGCGCGGGGCTGGAACACCTGAACCAGGAGATCATGACCTGAGCCAGTAGGACACTCAAACCGCTGAGCCACCCAGGTGCCCTTGTCCACTCTAAATAAATATACATACACCAATCAGATTATGGACATATTGGAGGCAGTGTGTAAGAGAAAGAGAGACTTCAAGGACAATTCCACGTTTTTGTTTTAGCTTTTTATTTTGACATAATTTTACACTTTATAAGAAGCCTGAAGAAGTAGTACCAAAGATTACTGTATACCCTGCATCCAGACTACTTAAATGTTAAAAGTACTATTATATTTACTATACTCTTCCCACTCTTTCTCCTCCTTCCTTCTTCCTTCCCCACTCTCAATGATTGTCATTGTGCCCTAGAAATTTGGAAGGTTATTTGTCAACATTCTTTCAAAAGTGGTTGAAGTTGCTTTCCTGCAGAAACTGTTAGTATTGTTAATAGGCAGACAATTGTTCACCTTGAACTACTTTCAATAAATTTTTGAATGCAATCTTTCGCACTCTGCTGTTAGGAAGGTTTGGGGCCATGAACTAACATGAAGGCTCATTTGTGGTTATAAATACTCAGGGAAGATTTTTATTTTCTCCTCCATTTCATCAGAGGTCAAGACTGGTACAAGAGTGAAAACTTTAACTCCACATCTTAAGTTTCCAGGTGAGTCTGTCTCTTGTACAAAAAGCCAGATTAGCAACAGAAAGCAGTTTATTAACTCAGCAAATATCGCATTGAAGAAACCTGAAACAAAGCATAATTCAAAGCCTCAGCTTATAAATGCATCTTATTTATATAGCATCTTCTCAGAGAACAGTACATTTGTGTCAAAATTATAGGATAAAGACAAGCGATTTAAAGTTTCCAAGGGAGGCAAACTGTGGGAAGGTAAAGGTACGGGAGGCAGGCAATGAAGTAAAGTTTGTTTGCACATTCCTCTGGTGCCCGTCTCTGGGCTAAGAGTTTGTCTTCAGTTAAAGGAGAATTTATATCCTGCTTTTAAGCAGAAAAGGGAGATTAGAGAGATACAACTTTTCCTATGTTTTCTTCTTCTTTTTCCACTTCCTCCCTCCTGTCTTCCTTTACCATCTTCTTTCTCTTCCTCCTCTTTTCTTTTTTCTTTCTTCCTTTTTTTTAGAGATGAAAGGCAATCATCATAGTTCCCTCCCCCAGTGCCATCCCCAGATTGATTGAGATATAATTGACATATAATATTGTGTAAGTTTAAGGTATACAGCGTGATGATTGGATACATGTATACATTGCAAAAATGATTAGCACAATAAGGTCAGTTAACAAATCCAGCAGGTCACATAATTACCATTTGATGGTTGTGGTGGAGCGGGGAGAGTAGTTCAGACTTATTCTCAGCCACTTTCAAGTATACAGTCCAGTATTGTTAACTTTAGTCACCGGGCTGAACAGTAGAATCCCAGGATTTATTCATTTTATTTTTAAAAAAATTTTTAAGTGTTTCCTTATTTTGGGGAGAAGAGAGACAGAGCGTGAGCAGGGGAGGGGTAGAGAGAGGGAAACAGAATCTGAAGCTGTGCTGACAACTCAGAGTCTGAGGCGAAGCTCAAACCCAAACACGAACCTTGAGATCATGACCTGAGCTGAAGTCAGATGCTTAACCGACTGAGCCACCCAGGCGCCCCAGGATTTATTCATTTTATAACTGGACGTTTGTACCAAGTGGCTGACAGCTCCCCGTTTCTCCCATCTCCAGATGCTTTACCGACTGAGCCACCCAGGTGCCACAGGATTTATTCATTTTATAACTGGACGTTTGTACCAAGTGGCTGACAGCTCCCCGTTTCTCCCATCTCCTAGTCCTAGCAACCACCATTCCACTCTCAGTTTATATGAATTCAGCTTTTTTACATCATACATATGTGAGATGATACGGTATTTGTCTTTCTATGTCTGCCTTATTTCACTTAGCACCATGTCTTCTAAGTTAATTTCATGTTGTCCCAATCGTCAGGATCTCCTTCCCTTTTTATGGCCAAATAATATTCCATTATTTTTTTATAAATCACATTTTCTTTATCCATTCTGATGGACACTTAGGTTGTTTCCATGTCTTGGTTTTGAAAATAGCAATGTAATGAACATAGGGCGCAGATATCTTTAAGACAGTAATTCAAGCTGCTTAATTTTTTTTAGCTCAAAATATCTGTGTGACAGAGCCATATTCTGGGGTGATGTATTCTATTTGCTTCACTATGAAGGGTCCTTGTTACTAGTTCCTGAAATGTAGGTCTTATATGTTAATCTTTATATGAAATTGTAGCCTTTGAGTGTTCCAGCTCTCGAAAAATAACTTGTATTTAACCCCTTAGGTAAGGTGACCTCTAAGCTTTATCTTGCGATTCCAGTGCCCCTTGAAAACAATCAAAATGGAAACTAAGGTTCCCAAGTTTATTGTAAGACTTCAGAGGATAGTTTCTGTGGTTGCTTTTCTCTGGGGATTCCCATTTTTACTGAATTGTGACATTCTACAGAGTTTTTACCCTCTTGTTGGTTTAGCAATGTTTTCTCTAAGCTGTAATATATTATACAATAGTATAAAATGTTTTTGTTATTTTCAGTGGGACCTAATATCAGGCTATTTCCCTCTCTTAATTCCAGAAACAGAAACATAGTGCAATTTAATTGCTTTATTTTTTTCAAAGCAAGCATTGCTGTTTTGCATATTCTATGATTTAAGTATTTAGTAATAACATCTTAAAACAAATGTGACTCAATGTTAAATTTTGTTAACTGTAATTGGTGCCTATTCCAACTTTACACAAGCATTTAAAAACTAATTTGGGCTGGGGCACCTGGGTGGCTCAGTCGGTAAGCGACCGACTTTGGATCCAGTCATGTGACTTCCAGCCCCCGCGATGGGCCTGTGCTGACAGCTGAGAGCCTGGAGCCTGCTTCAGATTGTGTCTCCTACTCTCTCTGCCCCTCCCCCACTTATGCTCTATCTCTCTCTGTCTCTCAAAAATAAGTTTAAAAATGTAAAAAAACCCAACTATTTTGGGCTGACACATTTCTCAGCCCTTGATTGACTATGTAGAAAATAAATAAATTTTTTCATGACATTTTATGCTCATTTTCCCCCAAAATGCTGTTCAATTCATTTCTTCATGCCCATCACAAATGGCAAGCGCACTTAGAATAAAAACCAAAATGATGATGGGTACACAAAGCTCCACCTGATTTAGCCTCTGCTTCTCTCTCCTCCACTTCTTAGACTCCTCATCTTCTCCATTGTTCTGCTCTTATCAAAACAGAAATTTTGGGGGCGGGGTAATGCTTTTTTTGCTTCTGCATAGTAGACATACAACATTACATTAGTTTCAGGTATCGAAGCAACTTAAATGTCCACCAAGACATGGATGGATAAGGAAGATATGGTGTATAGATATAGATATATCCAATGGAATATTATAGGGTCATAAAAAAGGATAAGATTGTGACAACATGGATGGACCTGGAGACTATTCTAGTAAGTGATATAAGTCAGATTGAGAAAGACAAATACTATTTGATTTCACTCATATGTGGAATCTAAAAAACAAGTGAATGAATAAACAAACAAAAAGCAGAATCAGACCTATAAATACGAAGTGGCTTTCTTTAGAGTCACAAACTCTTCTAATCTCGTTACATTGGTAAGTATTATTCCATTTGCAAGAGTTCTGTTATCCTACTGATTTGCCGAGACAACTTCTAGTCACTCCACGGGTTTCAATTCAGATGCCATTCTGTCTAGAAGCCTAGAAAATCCTCTTCAAACTCAGTTCTTCATTTCCTGTGTGTTGCAGCAGTAAGCACCCTACTAGGGGGAGTAATTCAATTCTACCAAACATCTCATGTGCTGTATTAAAATAGTAGTGGCATTTTGAAATCTTGAGGGTGCATCTGTTGACTTTTCAACTTTTATTTTGCACATTTTTAAATAAAGCAAATTTAATGAGCCTTCGTATACCTTTCACCCAGCTTTATATTAATTTGATTTTCAAATTTTCTAAAACCCTTCTTAGTGTAATCTTTTGTGTACATTTAATAAACTCATAATTTGAAATTATTTCAAACTTAGGTTTCATCAACATATATTAAATTCAAAAATGAAACTGTTTATTACCCCTAAATTTCACAAAAATTAAACAAAACATTCTTAAAGAAGATAAGTTCTTCATTTATTGGCCTTTATTACCCTGCGAGGTTTTTTTTTTTTTGTGTCAGGTTGTAGATGGCAAAATAATTCATTAACTATTGGTAGAATTTTCTTCTGCAAGTTTTCTTTACGGAGCACATTCAGCAAAAAGCTTCTGTGTGTTTGAATCTTTTATATTTTATAAATCATAGGCTTTACACAATCCTCTGCATGCAGATGTATGTGTTTGGAGTTAAACAGTTTTCTGTATAACCTTTAAAACTTGATCCATAAACTGCACAAGTTCCACTCTGCATGTCAACCATGGTTAGTCTAGATTAGAGAGAAGGACAAATTACATTCATGACTTACTTTATTAATACATAAATGTAAAAATGCAATAAATGTATTTAAATATTAGTATTGAAGCAATATCTTTTCAGGATGTTTTAGGATCATGCTTGGTATTTCTTATTTAAAATGTATGTAGAACATAGCCAACTCAGTGATAAAAGTAGAAGTTTCATTATATTAAATGCCATTATTTTGTCTATATTGGAAATTAGTCAATTTAGGAAGTCTAGAATCTCTTGATATATGTACCTGAGTGAAATGAGAGGTTTTTTTAAAAAATTGTTTTTATATTTATTTTAAAAAATCTTGTTTATATTTTGAGAGAGAGAGACACAGTGGGGGAGGGGCAGAGAGAGAGGAACAGAGAGAATCCCAAGCAGGTTTCGTGCTGTCAGCACGAAAGCCAGTGCAGAGCTGGATCTCACAAACCATGAGATCATGACCTGAGCTGAGATCAAGAGCCTAATGCTTAACTGAATGAGCCATCTAGGGACCCTTATATGAAAGATTTAAAAAAAAATTTTTTTTAAACAACTAAATTAGAAAGGCATTTAGAATTCAATGAGGTCAGCAGATGTCATGTTTTATGCAAAAATAAACAATCTTCTTTAGATATGTGCAACTTGGTAAGAAAATAAAAAAATAAACACATGTATACGTTATATCATATATAATATACATATATTATTTATACATACATACACATATGTATATACACACATAAACATGTGTGCATGTGTGTGTAGGCATTCTAAGTAGGCATTCCATTCTATTTGTGTATCTATTTTGCCATGGAATCTGGTGATTTATTTTCTACCAAGAACAGGTGAGAAGTAGAGGGCTGAGCAAAGAGTGATGATGAATTAATGTAAATCAGAACAATAGAAAAAAGATTATGGTCTGATAGTATGTATTTAAAAGGACAATGGGAGATGGGGTGACTGGGTGGCTCTGATGGTTAAGTGACTGACTGGTTCAAGTCATGATCTCATGGTTCATGGGTTCGAGCCCTGCATCAGGCTCTGTGTTGACAGTTCAGAGCCTAAAGCCTGCTTCACATTCTGTGTCTCCCTCTCTCTCTGCCCCTCCTTCGCTCACATTCTTTCTCTCTCTCTCTCTCTCAGTAATAAATAAACGTTAAAAAATTTTTTTAAATTGATAAAAAAAAAAAAACAAAGAAGAAACTCAGTCCATATAGAAACCACCAACAACTATAAGAGAAAAAACAATGAAGAAATTTTTAGGAACTGCTCCTAGTTGCTCTCAACCTATGCACATAAGAGTTTCATTTTTAAATCTGTCTTTGCTTTTGTATCCCTTTCAGCTTCTGTGTCTGTTTTCCCATACCATTCACATCACATATCCACCAGAGTCTGACTCTGGATTTTACTTGTTCAAAACCATATCTCTGACTAACATGTGAAGGTCTTGACAGACTTCCATACTATTCATCCCTGTAGTTATCTCTGCATAGTTTCTGGAAACCGAGTAAAGCTCAACAAATATTTATCACATGCACAAACTGAAACTTAACATGCTAGTTGTTTTGCTTTGGCTTCTAAAACAAACATTTGCATAATGGAAAATATTGAGATAAAGTGATATAAAACTTTATTAGTATTTCCAAAGCATAAGCTTTTTTTTCCCCAAAAAATAAAATCTCCAGCCATACAAAAACGAGATCATCCCAGATCAATTCTGAAATACACTGGGGCATCCAAATTCCAAATATATAATGAGTAGTCCCTGACAATGAAAATAAAGGGACATCTGAAGGAAATAGAGGACAATAAAAGGTCATGCATTGATCACTGCCAAATAACCAGTAGGAAAGCAAAGTAAACTTCAATATCAATGATAAGAGATTCTTTAAAGTCATTTGATGATAATTCTGGCAATGGAGTAAGAAAGAGAATTATTTGACTCCCTACCAACATTACTGGTTTTATAGTGTAAGTGAATGATTATACATTCTAAGATTCTGTTACGTACCAACAAAATTAGGTTAAAAATGACCTCTAATATATGTTTTTTAAGGGTCTTCAATGAGAAAATACATACAAAGTTCTTGTAAATACATATAAAATATGTAAAGTCCCACTGTGTCTGACAGAAAGAAAACACTTAATTAACCTGACATTAGCAAGGATGCTGTTGTTATGTTCCTGTTACTTACTACAGAATTAGAGGTTCAGATAAGCGAAGTATACTTGAAACAAAGAATTACAAACTTTTATAGTCTAAAGAACTTCTGTTTCCTCTGTGATATCATGAGACAGAAGGGCAGCAGACATGGCAAACCAGTTAGGTTTTATTCCTGAGATTTGTGCTAAAATGGTGAAATTGTTAAATGGTGTAGTGATAAATCGGATATCTTGAGTGATAGAAGTGGCCTTTTAAGAGAGCTACTTTAGCATTCATCCAAATGAAGAAAGCTGTATTCCTAACCTCTGTGAGCACTAAGATGTTTTCACTCAGTCCTGCTCTGCACAGTAGAGCTGTATAATCAAGTGGTTAAAAAGCAGGCTACAGAAATGGAATACATAGGATACTGGAGAGTCCAGAAAGAGCCAGGCATCTGGAGTTCACCAGGCATAAGACTTGAGATGAGAGAGGTGAACAAATAATGAGATCAGAGGATATGCGGAAGGTCTCACTCGAGTATATAAAGAGTATTGATTAATGCATGTGTGTAAGAAAACTTCCCCAGAACAAAGAAGGAATTACCTAGTGCTGGCACAGGGCCTAAAATCATGCCCATTTTCACCAGCCATGTTGTAAAACTTCAAATTTCAAATGGCTTTAGGTGGATTACTTAAAAGTGCCTTTTCTTGGTAGTGGGGGATAATTAGTTGTAAACTGAGCATCGTAATAATGCTTAAAAGCCAAGGAAGGCCAAACCAGATCAAGCTGTTTCCAGGTAACTTATTTGTGTCTCAAAAAAAAAAAAAAAAAAAAAAAAAAAAAAAAAAAAAAAAAAAATTAAAAAAAAAAAAAAAAAAAAAAAAAAAAAAAAAAAAAAAAAAAAAAAAAAAAAAAAAAAAAAAAAAAAAAAAAAAAAAAAAAAAAAAAAAAAAAAAAGAGCTCATGAATAATTTTAGAGATAAAAAATATGTAGCACTAAAAAGGCGAAATTCACAGTGCATGAAATTTAATAGAAAAGTACATGTAATCAGAGAAACAAAATAATGAGACCATAATGAAGAGAAAAATCCATGAATTAAAATTGACCCAGAACTAACATAAATGTTAGAATGAACAGACAAGGAAATCATGAGAGGTTTTTGGGTTTTTCCTTTTTTTTTTTTTTAACATGTATTCATTTTTGAGAGACGGAGAGAGACAAAACATGAGCAGGGGAGGGGCCCAGAAAGAGGGAGACACAGAACGCGAAGCAGGCTCCAGGCTCTGAGCTGTTAGCACAGAGGCTGATGTGGGGCTTAAACTCACAAACAGTGAAATCATGACCCGAGCTGAAGTTGGGTACTTAATTGACTGATCGACCCAGGCACCCCAGATATGACAGTTTTTATGACTGAATTCCATATATTCAAAAAAGTTAAAGAAATACATGGAAGATTCAAGAAATAGTAGCCAAATCAAACTATATACTTGATAGGGTAGTGAAAATTAGATAATGCAGGAAAAAAGATTAAAAAATTAAATTCAGGACAATAAAAAATATCCACAATGAAACACAAAGAAAACAAGTGAAAAGAACACCAGTACATCACAATTCTAATTTGCTTAATGGATCTTTAATTGTCATGTATCTGGGAAAAAGAAGAGAAAAATGAAGAAGGGGAAATACTTGAAGAAATAATGGTAGTAAATTTTCTAATTATACTTGAAAATTACAAACTCATAGATCCAAGAGCTCAAAAAAACACAAGCACAAGAAATATGAGAAAACTAATCCAAGGCAAATCTAGTTATAAAGAAAAAATATTAAAGCAACCAGAAAGAGGGGAAATGATATATTATGGGTTGACTAAAAACAAGGTACAACAATATGTTTCTTGCAAGAGACTTGTGTTAGCTTTGAGGACACAGGTAGGCCAAAAGTGAACTGATGGAGAGTGATATTTCATGCAAATGATAACCAAAACAGTACAAATATGGCTATAGTAATATCAGACAAAATAAACCTTAAGTCAAAATCAGTCATAGAAGACAAAGGAGGTCACTATGTTGTAGAAAAGCGGGGGGGGGGGGCAACTAATCAAGAGGATAAAACAATTTTAAACATATATGCACCCAATATTAAGCATCTAAATATATAAAGCATATATTAACAGAACTAAAAGGAGTAACATAGAGGATTTAAATACTGTCCTTTCAACATGGAATAGATCATCACATGGAATCTGTGGCGTGGGTCGTGCCAAATTCCAAAGCAACTTTCTTGCTAAAGCCATTGGCCACAGAATCCATGTGATTTTTGTACCCATCAAGGACTGAACTTACTGAAAAGTAAATAAATAACTGTGTGGATTTTAAAATAAATAAATTAAACAAAATATATATTAAGTAAAATAAAATGAGTAAAATACAATAAAGTAAAAATCATATCAAGTATCTTTCCCAACTACAACGGTATGAAACTAGAAATCAATAACAGGAGAAAAACAGAAAATTTCACAAATGCATAGAAATTAAGCCACGTGTTCCTGAACAACCAGTGGGTTAAAGAAGGCATCAAAAGGGGCATCAAAAAGTGTCTTGACACAAACAAATGATAACACAACATATCAATAGCAAAGCTGTTCTAAGTGGGAGTTTTATAGGTATAAATGCCTATCTTAAGAGAAAAGAAAGATCTCAAATGAGCAACCTAAGTATATATGTATAATTTTATGCATATATTGCATATAAAAATATATAAAATTATCTATGCATAATATATATTATCTAGTGATAGATCTAGTATGCATCATGATGATTATAGTTAACAGTACTGTGTTACGTACTTGAAAGTTGCTTAAATGTTTTCACCAAAAAAAAAATTGTGGTCATGTGAGGATGATAAATGTGTTAACTAACCTTTATGTGATAATCAGTGCACAATTTATATGTATCAAATCATCATATTGCACATCTCAAACTTATATGATGTTTTATGTTAATTATATCTCAATAAAGCTGAAAAAAATAATACAAAGTTTAGGAAGGGAGAAATAGAAGGGTACTATTACAAGAATCCTATACTATACATGAGTGATATCATAGCAATTAGTAAGTTGAAGATACATTCAATAAACTATGGAGCAAAGTCTGAAATAAAAAAAACCAAGTAGTAATATCTAAATGCCAAGAAAAGAGATTACATGTTAGCATAAATTAAAATATTTTTAAAAGCCTGAGAAAGAAGAAAGAGAAACAAATAGCAAATTGGACAAATAAAAAACAAATAGTAAAATAAAGACTTAAATTTAACTATATAAATAATCACATAGAAAGTAAGTGCCTTATACTTCCATTAAAAAGGCAGAGATTGTCAGATTGGATGAAAAAATATGACTTAAATGGTATTCTATCTACAAGAGATTTACTTTTAATATAAATACACATACAGTTTAAAAATAAGGGAATGCGAAAGTAAATACCATGTTAATACTAACTGAAAAGAAACAAGGATAGCTATATTTATAATAGACAAAGCAGGATTTCATAGCACAAAATATCATTATGGAAAAAGAGCCATTATATAATGATAGATTCATAAATTCATCAAGGCTATACAATAATCCAGACATTTATCAGTAGAACTTCAAAATATATTAGAAAAAGCTACTTGAGATGCAAGTAAATGCATAAATCTATAATTATAGTTCAAGATTTCAATTCCTCTCCCTCAGTCATTGATAGAGTAAGTAGACAGAAAATCAGAAAGGATACAGAAGACTTGAGCAATGCTCTCAACCTATGTGACTTAATTAAAATTATAGGTCACTCTACCCAACAATGTGTAATACACCTACTGTTCCAGTACACGTAGAACATTTCTAAAGAGATAAAAAGTTTATTGAATGTAATTGTATCTCAACAATTCAGGTAAAAACTGCAAGAAAGATTATATGTGATACTTAACTTCCTTGCTCTAGTCTCCTTATCAGTAAAAAGGGTGTAGTATTAGACTTACTTTGCACAGTACTTGGCACATAGCAAACAATTAATGTTACTCATTATTTTAGTATTGTGTACCATACAATATCCTAAATGGAGGCCCCCAGAGTTTTTTGCTGCATCTATTCGAATATGGGAACATCCTGGCATTGTGTGAAGTAACATGTGATGTTGAATGACCACAAGGATAGCTGAGGGACAAATCCACAAAAAAGACACCTATTGGTATAGACTTACTGGTTGGGTAAGAGAATGGTGCCATCTTCCCACTGCCACGATCCATTTGCAGAAATTTGTATTAGCCCCAACCAATGATAAGATTTCACCAATTTTAAGAAATCCTGTTTGAAACCACAAATAAAATCAGTGCTCAGAATTTTACTTAATTCAAGACCATAATCATTTAATCATTTTTCCCCACACCTGGGGAAATGGATTCTGTCCTCTAGCCTAATTCTGACTTAAACAACGCCATACATAAAGCCTACAATATGCTTCCTTATGCAGAAAGATTTAGGGTAGCTATATCTGAGTCTTAGTGCCTCTCTTATGTTTCAGTTTCATATTCCCACGAGTTGGCTCATATGTTAGGAGTAAATATGAGAAAAAAAATTTGAACAAATACTCAACCTGGTGTTCTCTGCTGTATATCTTCAAGAGACTGGAATTTTGGGACATACAAGAAGCTTGGCTCTGGTACCAACTTTTGCTCTCATTAAAAAATTGGTAGCAGGTATTTCTATAACATAGCCAGTTTTTAGGACATGGGCCACAATAACTTTCTAGAAAGAGAGAATATATTATTAAGTCTGTACAGGTCTGAGCATTATAGTAGATTCTGTCTAGACAAATCAAATATCTTTTATTCCAACTCTAGCTAGCATTCCAGATAAAACAATCTGATCATCTCCAATGACATATCTCCACACACACAGACAGATATCAAAACTAAGTATCTTCTGCTTTTTAGGAGCACTCCATTGTTAAAAGATAAAAAATAAAAAATGTTGGATTCTAAGGATTATGGACAAGAATTATTTTCTTATACACTCTTTTGTTAACACTATTGGATACATGCCCATACTCAATTATACTGAGATGTATGTAATTTGTACTTTAAAATATTAGAAAATTTTCACTTACCTTCCAAAGAAAGTGGAGCTTCTTGGTTCAATAATGCTATTAAAATAATCATTAAGAGGATTAAGATGTACAGACTTCCAGTTACAATATAAGTACATCATAAAGATGGCGAGTATAGCAGAGAGAAGATAGTCATATAGTCAATAATATTGTAATAACATTGTATCATGACAGATGGTGATGATGCCCATCATTGTGAGCATTGAGTAATGTATAGAATCACTATTTTATACACCTAACACTGTATGTAAGACATATTTTAATAACAAAAAATCATAATTAGTAAAAGAGTTTGTGTTGTTAGTAACTTATGGTTCTAGCAAAAGTAGTTGACACATTTCTAGATTAAAAGCAAAAATATAAAGGCACATGTAATATTGCTAGTTTTTGGTTCTGCACTTCTGAATACTAATCAAAGTAAGGCATTAATTAGGTCAAGAATGCTCTATCTACTTCTCTACTGTTACTTACAATGTATGATTACGGCACCGCATATCATTACCATTATAATGAAGTGGACCCCCAGAGCTATAGCAATGGAATGGACCAAGAAAAATGGAGATGCTGTCAGAAACAAAATAAAACAAACAAACAAAAGAGTGAGATAGAAGAGAAAATAAGGGTTAAAATTTTTTGGTATGTTCATGTTTAATATAAACATTAGATTTTTTTATGGGAGGGGTGATATCAATACTTTTACCCCAATTATTTTTCTTAGAACAAGTAACATAGGTACTTTGTAAATAATAAAAAGAGACTATAGAAATACAAATTCCCTTCTACTTCTCCCCCAAATTTCCCCAGTTCCCTTCTTAGTATAAATCATGGTTATAATTTTTTAAATTTTCATGTAGATACAAAAGACAGTTCCCTTCAATCCCTTTTTAAAAACA
The DNA here is from genome assembly GCA_004023785.1 of Mungos mungo. NCBI lineage: Eukaryota > Metazoa > Chordata > Mammalia > Carnivora > Herpestidae > Mungos > Mungos mungo. The sequence goes on along the minus strand of PISW01003011.1, from coordinate 167,433 downwards.
CATGTTTAAGAAACTGCAAAATATTCTGAGTTTTTTTTCACATAAGAAAATATGTTAGAGATTATTTCACATCATGTCTTATAAAGTTGTCAAACTTTTTATAAATAGCTGCTTGCATTGTCTTTCATTGGTATAGGGACAAAAATCTCCTGACAGTCTTTTCATTTTTTCAATGGAATTTAAATTGTTTCATAGTTTTGCTATTAGATATCACAATATGAATAACATTTTTACATGCTTGTACATATTTTTGAGTTCCTCTCTAGGAGAAGTCCCCCATATGATGTCACTCATATGCAGAATTTAAGAAACAAAACAAATGAACATAGAAGGGGAAAAAGAGACAAACCAAGAAACAGAGTCTTAACTACAGACAATAAACTGATAGATAGCAGAGAGGAGATGGGTACAAGGATGTGTTAAATAGTTGATGGAGATTAAGGCACACACTTGTGATGAGCATTGAGTGTTACAAGAAAGTGATGAATCACTGAATTCTACACCTGAAACTAATATTACACTGTATGTTAACTAACTGGAATTTGGATAAAGTCTTGAAAAAAACTCAAGAAACTGGTTTCAATTGTCATTATTCTGTTAATGATGATCTCACCATTTGTAGAGCATGAAAAAATCTTAAACTGAACAGTTTCTGCTAACCATATTATATATTCCATGTTTTTCTAGAGTGAATTTCATTTCTGTTTTCCTCAGCAAGATAAAATAAATGAAATGCTTATCACTGGACTAATCATCTGGATTCTAGGATTCACTTCAAAATACCAGAGAAGACAAATGCAATGTTGAACTTACGGTTTTCTCCACATTTGCTTGTGATTACTGTAGACCTTCTCTTTGGTTGTGCGGAAGTACTATGCTTCACTAGTTCAGAGTTATAATTACGGACTGCATCCCTGTCTGGACAAAAACAATTCAGGCCAATAGGAGTCATAGCCCTTCTGCCACTTGGGTCATACACTTTTATAATATTTATTTATTTATTTATTTAAATAGTTTATTGTCAAATTGGTTTCCATATAACACCAGTGCTCTTCCCCACAAGTGCCCTCCTCCATTACCACCACCTCTTTCCCCCTCCCCCTCTCCCTTCAACCCTCGGTTCATTTTCAGTATTCAATAGTCTCTCAGGTTTTGCATCCCTCTCTCTCCCCAACTCTTTTTCCCCCTTCCCCTCCATTAAGGGGTCCTCCATTAAGTTTCTCCTGTTCTCCTGTTAGACCTATGAGTGCAAACATATGGTATCTGTCCTTCTCCACCTGACTTATTTTGCTTAGCATGATGCCCTCGAGGTCCATCCACTTTTCTACAAATGGCCAGATTTCATTCTTTCTCATTGTCATGTAATACTCCATTGTATATATATACCACATCTTCTTGATCCACTCATCCTAAATGTCCATCACCTGATGAATGGATCAAGAAGATGTTATATATATATATATATATATATACACACACACACACACAATGGAGTATTACAAAGTAATGAGAAAGAATGAAATAAATATCAATTTTAATAATTGAATTACAATTACAAAATGTTTACAATTTTCCTTTTTAAAGTATAAATGACACCAAGTTACTTTTGTTTAAAATTCTTCATTATTGTGATTTTTGTACTTTTAATATGAATAAAATTATATTTATTCTATAGCAAAATCTCTTTAGCAAGATTTTATGTTCAATTAAAATAAGTTAATTCTTAATGCATAATGAAATCGAACATTAAAATAAAGACAGTGTAGGGGTGCCTCGGTGTCAGTTAAATGTCTGATTCTTGGTTTTGGCTCAGATCATGATCTCACACTTCCTGAGATTGAGCCTCATGTTGGGGCACGAGCCAGCTTGGGATTATCTCTTGCTTTCTCTCTGCCCCTCCCCACTCACTCAAACATGCTCTCTCTCCCTCTCTCAAAATAAATAAATAAATTTTAAAACAAAATTTTAAAAATAAAATAAAGACAGGGTATAATAAAAAAGACAGGGGCCTAAGGAGTTAGACATGTGTTATATCATGGAGCCACATCTGGTAAGTTAACAGCTTCACAGATAACAAGAAAAAGAAAGAAAGAGAGAGAGAGAAAGAAAGAAAGAAAAGAAGAAAGAAAGAACGAACGAACGAACGAACGAAAGAAAGAAAGAAAGAAAGAAAGAAAAAGGGAGGGAGGAAGGAAAGAAGGAATGAAGGAAGGAAGGAAGGAAGGAAAAAAAAGAAAAGGAAAGAACAAAGGATATCAGCACAAACTGTTATGGGTATTTTAAAAAGTGAAATTAAATAATTTACATTTAGTAACAATAACGATAATCATGTCGTAAACACTTAGTAAATGTCTAATTTTTGTTTAAAGTGAAGGATATATAATGAATAAAATAATTAGACATAAAGTTTTAAGATAAAGACACATAAAGAAACTTGCTGCTGAACAAAACAAGTAAAAAATCCTTTTGCTCTCTTCCTGAGACAACACTCATTACTTTTTATAAAAGAAATGTTAATACTAATGATCTTTTATACTTAAAATTAAACTAAAGCATTTTTTGTACATGCCATATGTAATTTAATTATCAAACATGTGAAAAGAGTAGGTATTTTGTGGATGAAGAAATTGAATGTTACAAGTGATCAAAATCATAATGCTTATTTAATATAATGCTAGAAATAGAAATCTACTAAGGTAAATGTAGCATGTTTTATATCTCTATTTGATAGACAAAGGAAGCTTAAGTTCATAGAAGCCGTGGATTGCCCCCAGACTCAAAGCTAGAGACTGATGAAATATTGACTAATATTCTTCCAACTCCAAAGCATTATGCTGTCACTATTTCAGGCTGCCTCAAATTGTGAAAGATTCTACCTTACGTAGTTAATAAAACAAAGGAGGAAAAAAATCTTTCAAGTTTTTGAAAACTTTATTTAAAATAGAACATGGATATAATATGAAATGGGCATGAGCAGTCAGAGTAATTTGCTTTCTTCTTTATAATGTTTATTTATTTATTTTGAGAGAGAGAGCATGAGGAGGGGAGGGATAGAGAGAGATGGAGAGACAGAATCCCAAGCAGGCTCTGCACCATCAGCACAGAGACTGATACAGGGTCGAACTCAAGAACTGCAAGATCATGACCTGAGTCAAAACCAAGTGTGGGACACTTAACCGACTGAGCCACCCAGGCGCCCCTGGAGTAATTTGCTTTCTTATGCCTTGTATGCTTGTATCAAATTCTAGGTATCTTAACAATTATATAGGGGCACTTGGGTGGCTCATTCAGTCAAGCGACCAACTTCGACTCAGGTCATATCCCGGGGTTCGTGGGTTCGACCCTGCATCTGGTTCTGTGCTGACAGCACAGAGCCTGGAGCCTGCTTCAGATCCTGTGTCTCCCTCATTCTTTGTCCCTCCACAGCTCGTGCTCTCTTTTTTTCAAAAATAAACATTAAAAATTTTATTTAAAAAATTATATACAAGCCATGACAGCTGGGTGGCTTAGTCAGTTAAGTAAGACTCTGGTTCCCATTTCAGCTCAGGATGTGATCTCATGGTTTGTGGGTTTGAGACCCACCTCAGGCTGTGTGCTAACAGTACAGAGCCTGCTTGGGATTCTCTCCCTCCCTCTCTCTCTGCTCCTACCCCACTCGTACTCCCTCTCTCTCATAATAAATAAATACACTTAAAAAATTATATACAAGCCGAACTGTACATTTAAGTGGAAAGTACATACCCATGCTGTGAGGTCCCCACCGGTCGCGGACCAGCTTTGTTGTATAATTATGACTGTTTATTTACCCCAGTGAAGAATTCCTGAATAAAATAAAATTGGGCATATTTTCTTGTTTTCTTTCCTTAGGGTGAGGTGACCTTCATTAGGAAAATGAGAATACAACAATATTTTTACCATTCATAATGTATATATAAAGGGAAAAAATGAAAATAAGAGTTCATATAAAGCTAGGCAAATAAACCAGATAAATTAATTTTTTAAAGTTCTCTTGGTTAAAAAATAATAAATAATTATTTCAAAAATATAATGGGTGTTTTAATTTACCTGCATCAAGATATTTAATCAAAAATATTTCTTATCACCGATATCAAATGGCAACACACATAATTTTCTATCTACAGTTATTTTATTTTATTTGGTGACAACTGCTTTTTTTGCAAGGCAAATTTGGGCAAGTGATATAAATTTTTGTTGGATATTCTTTCTAGTACATGTTAATTCAACTTCTGTCCATATCATCATCATTATTATCATCATCATCACCTGTAAGTTGTGATCAACATCATTATTAGCAAACATAATCTCATATTTATATAGTAACATCTTAAAATGTCTAGAAGAACTCTCAGAAAAAATGTCTATTTAATAATTAGAAATAATGCTTAGATTAAAAAAATAAAAGCTATTTCGTATTTGATCACAGTAGTTGGAAATAACAACATGTTTTTCATTTTGCTAAAAAAGCTGTGTATCACAGAAGGTTAAGTGCCCTGCACTAGAGCAGAAAACTCATGTGTGAGAATTCAAGTTGAAATTCAAATGTCTAAGCCCAAAGGTAGATTCATTCTTGGAGTTTTGTTTGATGATAACATTCCATCTTTATGGCAACATCGTAATTTATTCTTCAGTAAGTATATCTTATCTACTCATCATTGAATACAGGAAAAAAGAGTATATATCTCAGATTAAGAAGCATTCTTTCCCCTCCATAAATTCTATTCAAGCACTTAAAAAGCAATTATAATTCTCTTATGGTGTAAATATTTTTGGAAACTTTCTTGAGTTTGAAATCTCAAGAATTTCTCATTTCTTGAATAATAGTTGTTAGAAACACAAACACACACAGAAACACACCTGATCAAAGAAGGAAGATCTTGATTCTTGTGGATAAAACCTCCTATACAACTGAAAAATTGAGACATGCCTTGTGTTACCAATTTAGAATTAAAAGCAAAGATGTCCTGTCCTGTCAATTTTGATTCCTGAGGAAGATATGACAAATGTTATTTTAATCTTACCTTATGAAAAAACACAAAAAAACCACAGTATTTCCGCCTTATCATAGCACAGACAATTCTGCTAACTGGTGAAATAAATGTGGGGTGTTAACATGATTTTATGACTTAAGATGATTAATTCAGTGACAAGAAGTTTCCAGAGTTTTGAGGGGGGAAATGATGAGATAATGTAATCTTTCTGAATTAAAAGTGAAAAATTGTTCTAAAATTTGGGTTGTTAAGTACTGTGTGAAAAAATAAGAAAATTAAATTAACTTCTTAATCATCTTGTGCACGTGCTGTTATAAATTTAAATGAAATCAAGTATGATAAATATATCATGTAAATTGGAACTATAGAAAGATATGTAAAGATATACATGTAAGCATATGCACACACATAAATGCATACATGTGAAAAGACATATGTGTACATACATAACCTTTTAATTATAAAATTATAAAGTGTGTACAAAATAAAAATTCTCTGATAAACCATCATATGCCTAGCTCAAACAATAATTTGTAGCCAATATGATTTCATTTATCATATATGTGGTATCTCAGATCGATCTCTGTTCCTATTAAATAAGTCCTTTTTTCTATTTTCCTTGTAACCATCACTCATTATATTACTCTCTATTGTTCAGAACAATAGCACCAAATCTTTCACCAGAATAGCAACATAATCAACTAATATCTTAGTATTCTGGTTTTTAGCTACTCATAATTCTTGTTACATTGAAACATGATAAAAGGAATTGTCACAGCCAAAAGGAGCTTAAAGAGACATAAAGACTAAACGTAATATAGTATTGTGGCTGGAATAATGAATCAGAAAAAAAAAAGACATTAGGTAAAAACTAAGGAAATCTGAAAAAAAGTGTGTTCTTTATTTAATAATATATCAGAATCATTTCATTCACTGTGACAAATGTGTCAAACTAATGTCAGCTGTTAATACAAGAAACTGGAAATGGGATATATGGAAACTCTTTGTACTGTATTTGCAATATTTCTATAAATTTAAGACTACTATAAATAAAGAGTTTATTTAAAAGCAAGTACTGGGGCTTCCTTAGAATGTTATAATAATAGTTATCATTGTATTACTATAATACACATGGGACACTTTAAATAAATTAAAAAAACCACTGGAGAGAAACGTGTAAGAAAGCAGTCACTCATATTAAGTCTCACTGAACATGAGCCTGTGAAAACAAACTTCAATCAGTAAATCTAAGTCTATTCAGAGATAATGATTAGGCAATAATCTTTAGCTAGTAGGACAACTAGACACTGTAACACTCTATGCACAATATGTATAACATACAATTAACCTATGGAAATATCGATTCCGCAAAATTTATTAAAGCTAGAAAAAATATGAAATTTTCCAAATGGATAACACAAATGCCAACTAGTTATACGGAGAGAAATAATAAACTTTCTAGAAAAAGACATTATAATTTACACAAACTCTTCTAGATGGTATGGAAAACAGGAATAGTTGCTACTTCTTTCACTAAAAGTGGAATTACCTTGATGCCTAAATTAGGTGAGAGCATGTTAAGAAGGGAAAAAGAAAAGTCAATTTCATTTATGAAAATTGTTGCAAAATCCTAAAACAGCACTAAACCAAAGCAGTGTATAAGCCTCAGATAGGTGACCAAATTGAGTTTATTTCATGGGTATAATAGTTTTCTTTTGAAAGAAAAATCATTAAATGTAATTTGTTATTGACGATAGATTAAAGATGTAGAACATGATCACATCAAGGTAAGAAAGCACATTTGCTGTACTTCAACACCTTTTCATAAAAACAATCATTAGCATATATATGAGGGGATTTATATCAATATCATTTTTAACTTTGAGATAGTAATAGGCTTTTAGAAAATCATGAAGCAAAGCAGTCTCTAATATCACTTCTTTCCAGTGTTATTGTGGAGATTTTCAGCACATTTAAGACCACTACAGGAAATTAAAGAGATAAGGCCTTAAATTTATTTTTTTTCTGATGATATATTTATTGTCAGGGAAGGAGATCTTCCTCTGCTGTGGTCCTTCTAGCTCAACTTAGAATCAAATTGACATGAGGCAGGCTAACAGGTAAAAATCAAATTTAATAGGCATAGGTATAGGAAATCCACACACTCCAAAGGCAATCAGGTAAAGGAAAACTCATATGAAGTTAAGGAGAAGAGGAGAGCCGGAAGATACAAAAGGGAGAATCTCACTATCTAGAAGGTAGAAGATGTTTGGAATAACAAAAACAAAGGCTACCCTTTGTTATGCAGTTAAGTTCTTTAAGTAAAGGGAAGTCTCCTTAATAGCTCTCTTTCTATTGCAGGGTATCCTTTCCAAAGTAAATTCATGATGAACACATACTCTTCATCTGTCATGCTGGAATACTTATTGAGGATTTGCTGAACATAGTGATCATGTGGTGATATGTAAAATTGCAAAGGGACAAGACATAATTTTCAGAAGACATACTTTTTAATAAGTGAAATAAAAACCACAAAATGTACACAGAAATAATAATCTGACTACAAAAATATACGTATGGCCTTCATATGGATATTAATTTTCTGACATCTTAAAACTATTGGAGGAAGAAAGTACCAGTGTTTTGCAAACAGCCAGGGTTCAAGTCATTTAACACCCATCACAGGCGCCTGGGTGGCTCAGTTAAGTGACAGACTTCAGCTCAGGTCCTGGTCTCATGGTTTGTGAGTTCAAGCCCCTCGTTGGGTCTGTGCTGACAGCTCAGAGCCTGGAGCCTCCTTCAGATTCTGTGTCTCCCCTCTGTCTGCTCCTCCCATCCTGATGCTCTGTCTGTCTCTCTCTGTCTCTCAATAATAAATTTAAAAAACATTAAAAAAAGAAAAAAAGAACACCCATCACCTCTTCGACAAACTATTTGGAAATTACTTTTGTTAAATGAGAATAACCATCCACCAAGCCCTAGTCAACTGGTTTTGGCTTACATGGCCGAGTGTGTATTAAGCTCTTCCTGTGTATCCTAAGGGGCGGAGGTGTTGAGGCCACAGTGCAACTTTGTGGTGAGAAACTGTACTCTGGGCAGGATGTCTACTTCAAGCTGGGACACTGAACCTGGATGTGGTTAGAGGTATTTACTGGGCAGTTGCCCAGAAATGAAAGTATAATGTATGTGGTTAGGGCCAAATGGAACTTTTGTAGTCTGGATTTTTCTGTAAATATTTTTCAACTAACCAGAGACATGTCCAAAAGACAAATTCTAAAATCAACAAAAACAAGAAAGTAAATTTAAAAGGACTGAGAAATAGAACTGAGTCTGGATGCTGATGGACAAATTGAAGTAAAATATCTGAAATATGGAGAACACACTGATGGTTACCGGAGAGGAGGTGGCGGGAAGGATGGGTGAAATAGGTGAAGAGGATTAAGAATACACTCATCATGATGAGTGCTGAGTAATACATAGAATTGTTGAATCGTTCACTCTATTGTACACTTGACACTAACACAACACTGTTAACAATACTGAAAGTTTTTTTTAAGTTTAAAAAAATGTTTATTTTTGAGAGAGAGAGACAGAGTGAGAGCAGGGAAGGGGCAGAGAGAGAGAGAGAGAGAGAGAGAGATACAGAATCTGAAGCAGGCTCCAGGCTCTGAGCTGTTAGCACAGAGCTTGGTGCATGGCTGGAGCTCATGAACTGCAAGATCATGGCCTGAGCGGAAGTCAGATGCATCACCAAGGGAACCGCCCATGTGCCCCTGCCTTATGGGATTTCCATTCTTCCTGCAGGTGGTCATAACTGGTGGTACACAAGTCGTCAGCACACTTAGCGTGCACTCTGCTATCTCCTATGCCCAAAATCACATTCCTGAGTGCCCTTCTCTTAGAGTCATAACAACAGGACCAAATCTATTGATTTTTATTTTGTTCAGTTTCAAAAAAAAGCAACACAGCCCACATCATAAGGTAAAATTAATTTAGTGAAGGTATGGAAATTCTTACCCTGACATTAGTCCTAAACATCTAAGTACTCTGTTACTGTTAAATTATATCTTATTCCTGGTGTTTGCTATACCTTCCCTCTAAATGATTTAATTTGTACCTCAATTTTTGCTTTAATTTTGATTTATAATTTAATGTGCTATTAAATTTAATTTTCTGTGAATGCAATTGCTTTTTATTATTATAAGCAATTTCACAAAATATTTTCCTGTATTCATTTTATATTGTTTTTAAGGTCTGGTGACAATTAGTTATTTCACAAAAATTTTTTTCTAATTTAACAGGGACAGAAAGTTATGAAGTAGCTATATATGCTAAATCCAACTTGACCCAACACAGGAGTAATATATTTTTTGTTTATCTATTTCTTTTGAGAGAGAGAGAGAGAGAGCATGCAAGCAGGGGAGAGGCAGAGAGGAAGAGAGAGATTGAATCCCAAGCAGGGATTCCCAAGAATCCCAAGCAATTGATAATACAGTGGCCACTGTGGGGCTCGAACTCATGAACCATGAGACCATGACCTGAGCCAAAACCAAGAGCTGGACTCTTTACCTACTGAGCCATGCAGGTGCCCCCACAGAAGTAATATTTTTAAGTAGAAACGTGTATTTGTTAATTTCTTGTTTTTATAGTCAAATGGTCAAATAGTGCCTGTATTATAAAGTTCTCCTGACATAACTATGCCTTTGCTTCTGAAAAGCATATGGAGATCTTGTGCGAAAAGGTATGTGGAGTTTAGATGTAAGTCTTGGAGAGTGAATGGGGCAATGGCTGAAATGTCAGCCATGTTCAGGTCTCAAGGCTGTGGAACGCCATAGCATTATGAGATACCGGGCCCCATGATCCCTCCCCCAGGACAGTTAAGATGCAAAACCCGCTGTAACTCTCTGACACTCCTTGAAACTACAGGGACTCCATGAATGCCTTCACGTAGCCACCAAGTACATGTCTGTTTCATGTCTAAAGATTGTTTGTGTTCTCCTTCCACAAGGAGAGTCTTTGATACATATAGCTAATAAAATGTGAAATAAAGGCTATGTGCATTCTCCTGCTGCCATTGCTCTCTCACAGAGGCAACCCTGCACGTCCGCCCAGTCTGGTGTCTGAGAACTTCTTTAGTGTGCAGCAACAAACGTTCATGTATATATATACAAATAATATACATATATATTACATTAAAATAAGCATGCATTATAAGTATACATTTTTTTGCATGTAAAAAAAAGAACGTAATCATTAAAAATGCTGTATTAAAACAGATTCGGAAGGTACAGTTTGGTTCCATTCTCTGAAGCGGGCAGATCTGAACGACTCTTACAACCCTGTGGTGGTTGCATGATAATCCTCAGTGCCTGTTAACCGTTTAGTACTCTCAGCTCCAAATCCACCCTCGGGGCTCTGTTCTCAGTTAACGGTGCAAGATCGTATCAATTTTTTCTCTTGTCATCTCACATGAAGTTGACTTGTCGGTAAAAGACAATGGAGAGACCGTGCAGCAGAAAAGGGCTCTTTTCGCTGGTTTCACAGTGTTTTCTCTCCTTTGGCCTCTATGGCTTGGTTGCCAGTTGCATGCTTGCAGGAAGTCCTGCGTATTCAGCCTCCAGGAAGCTTCCTGCCCTCAGCTCTATGCCTCCTAACACTCTGATAGAAGTTCTTCCTGCCCACTAGTCACAGCCTGAGATCTGTCTTCACCAGTGGACCATGGAGCTGCTCCGTCCGGGGCCAATCCAGTGAGCATGTGTGCCGTGAAGTTGTGGGTAGCAACAACGGCTTCCAGTGACATCTAAATCCTGTCTTCAGAGAGTAAACCTGGCTTCCCAGTGATTACTCCTTTGGATACTCTCCTTTAACTCTAAGATATTCTTTTATTTAAAATGCTTTTTTATGTTTATTTATTTTTGAGAGAGAGAGAGAGAGAGAGAGAGAGAGAGAGAGAGAGAGAGAAAGAGTTCCAGTGGGGATGGATAGAGAGAGAGGGAGACACAGAATCCGAAGCAGGTTCCAGGCTCTGAGCCGTCAGCACAAAGCCCAACATGGGGCTCAAACCCACAAACAGTTAGATCATGACCTGAGCTGAAGCCGGAGGCTCAACCAACTGAGCCACCCAGGAACCCCTAACTCTAAGATACTCATAATTTTTTTTCATCTTAGTGGTCTTTCCTTTTAGTAGGCTTTCCCTTACAAATAGATAATTGTTAAAATCAAACTTCCCTTGGTTTTTGTCTCTTGATTCAATTCTGACTGATTACCTTGCCGCTCTGTGTTGTTCATCCCTCATTTGCAGCCTCTTTAAGGGCTAGGACAAATCAATTCATTTGGAAGTATGAGTGGAATTGTTCACCTTATAAAGAGTTTTACAGTAACAATGCTTGATATTATGAATTGTAATTTAGAATTTATTCTGATAAATAGCAAAAGCTTAAGAAGTACATATTATGTACCTGAGAATGTATTTTTTATAGTAATATAACTAAAGATTGAAAAACAGTTCTATAACACCAAGGGTGAATCCTCAGGTACACTTTGGACTTTGGGTGATTATAATTCATCACTGTGGATTCATCCTTGGTAACAAACGGACCATTCTAGTGAGTGATGTTGATAATGGGAGAGGCCATGCACGTATGCAGACAGGCCAATATCGAAAACCTCTGTACCTTCCTCTTAATTTTGTTGTCAACCTAATATTAGTCAAACAAATAATATCTTAAAAATTATTCTGGGAACATGATTGTCTGCCTTAGGAATAAATGTGAGATATTTTCTTTATAGATGGTATGATAGCGTTATACCAAAATGAGGTAACTAAAATCCCTCGTGCTTACCAACATATGGTCTTGGAATTAAGCAGGATGTAAAATAACTCTTCTCTAATCTAAAATTGAAATACGGACAATTCTGATCACTCTGAAGATACCGGCAACCTGAAATACAGAGAATTATATCACATAAATCATAGCAATATATACAGTAATATTTTGATGAGTAAACAATTTATTTCGACCAATATTATACATCTACATGTGAATATTTCCCATATCATTTTTCTATAGAAACACTTCAACAATTATGTTTATATAATTGTCTACATATTGGTGGTTTTCTTTCTAAGATTAATTCTTTGAAGGCATAAAAAACATAAGTTCTTAGAAAACTTACACATTGAAAGAGAAAGTTGGACCTCTTGACAACATCAATGAATTTTTATTGCTTCTCTGGCAATCTCTAATCCATGAAGCAGTAATAAATAAATTCAGCAAATACTATGAGAATATAAATTTTATTAGAAGTCAAATAAAAGCTCTTATTTTCATTTGGATTTTGTGATAACAAATAAAGTTAATTATTTCCTATTTTATAAAATTTTCCAAATTATAATGTTATATGTTGAGGCCCAGTAGGCCACAAAACCTCCCGCATAGCGACCGTTGATGGCTATGCCTCCAGGGCGCAGGTGAACTATTCGGAAACGGAACAAGTCGAAAGACTATGAAACAACATTTGGCCTTCTGGGCTGCACATGTGGCTTCTGTTTATCCTGTCTATGATTTTCTCGTTGCTTTTCAAAAAGCATATACTTTTAGGTTTTGAATCAACTTGGGTCAGTTAGTGACACCAGCTTTCCCTTACATTATTTCTGTTTGCAGCTCATTGCCTGCTGTTGGGGGCAAACACAATCCTCAGTCTAAAATTAACTCCTTCAATGATAAGCGTCTTGCCCAGACATAACTGCTAAAGGGCCTTGAAGAAAAGAAAATTCTTTGAGAGACAGACTCCCTCATTCCTGTTTTTTTACTTCTGTTCTCATGGCTGTTGTCTCTTCTGTGATAAAAAATGATACTCCCCAGAACATGTTTTTACTCTTTCAAGGACCATAAACTATGTAATCATTAAAGAAAAAAAAAGAATGAAATCCTGTAATTCCCTATGGCATAAGAGACATCGACTACCTTAGTAAAGTGTGGCTTTACTGCCATTCACATTGTCTGTCTTCTTTCTTATAGATATTGCGTTGACACCAACCCCCTACTCAGGGACCTTTTGACTGGAGTGCATGGGCTGGTCCCCCGCAGCTATACAATGGACACATTATAACATTTTTTATGCTTGTTTATTTTTGAGAGAGGGAGACAGAGTGAGAGCAGGGGAGGGTCAGAGAGAGAAAAAGACAGAATCTGAAGCAGGCTCCAGGCTCTGAGCTGTCAGCACAGTGCCGGACGCGAGGCTCAAACTCACAAGCCACGAAATCGTGACCTGAGCTGAAATCAGAGGCTTAACAAACTGAGCTGCCCAGGCACCCCCATACTGGACACATTATAAAAGTATCTTAGCAGGACTAAGTAAAGGGGACAACTTGACAAAGATAATAATTTGGGGGTTCTGATTATTGACCAAAGGTTAATGATAATTTGTGAAATATTTACATTGGAAAAAATCCTGGAAAATTCAAGTAAGAAGCAACACATTTGTCATTTTCTTGCCTAGGATGATCTTATGTGTCCTCATCTGTCAACACTAGCTCAGTGATCAAGAAGAATCACAGTTTTTGCAGTTCGGAGAAGCTACGAAAAATGATGGTGTGGGGCCACAGGGGCAGACTTCAACAGCAGTGGGGATGGGGGTGAACTAGACTGTTGATTTTCAGCTCCAAGTGCTGATTCCATTAGGTAATGATACTCTTATTGGTCAGAGGTTTTGGTCATTGTGTCAAACACTGTGATCCCCTTAAATATAATGGGAAGGTACTTCTGTGAAAATACAACAGAAGAATTGACATGAGCTCTCCACACACTCTTGGCTGAGGGAAAAGAATATGCGCACATGGAGAGGAAACCAAGAGGAACCCAGGAGAAAGTAAGAGCACAAGAGACTTGAGGACTCATAGTAAAGTCATGAGCATCTCCTCCCACACTCACACATGTGCACAAGCACACACACATGCACGCACATCACATGGCATTGGGGGAAGTCCTACTGATCTGCAGTATTTAAATCCAGTCTTTTGTTTTTTATTGTTTTTAAAAATTTTTTTTTATTTTTTATATAATTTATTGTCAAGCTGGCTAACATACAGTGTATACAGTGTACTCCTAGCTTCAGGAATACAATCCAGTGATTCCTCACCTACAATAACACCCAGTGTTCATCCCAACAAATTCTCTCCTCCATGCCCACCACCCATTTTGCCCACTACCCTGCCCCCATCCCTCAACCCTCATTTTGTTCATTGTATTTAAGAGTCTCTTATGGTTTGCCTCCTTTTATGTTTGTAACTAATTTTTTTCCTTCCCTTCACCACAGTCTTCTGTTAAGTTTCTCAGATTCCACATATGAGTGAAAACATATGATATCTGTCTTTTTCTGCCTGACTTATTTTACTTAGCATAATATCCTCCAATTCCATCCATGTTGTTGCAAATGGCAGCCTTTCATTCTTTCTCACTGCTGAGAAGTATTCCATTGTGTATATAAACCACATCTTTATCCATTCATTAGTTGACGGACATTTGGGCTCTTTCCATAATTTGGTTATTGTTGTAGAGCTGCTATAAATGTTGGGAAGTGTGATCTTTTAAAAAAATTGGTATTTGACATCTAAGCTACAAAATTACAAGGGCAATCTCTAAGAAGATAGGCTAAAATATAAAAATCAACAATAAGAATTTGGAAAAAATGAACAAAAATATCAGCCAGCAGACTTTTGAGAGAAGATTCTGCAGTAACATTTATGCAACTTGCAAAAATAATAAATCTAAAAAAATAGAAAGCATGTTTGCGAAGTATATTTCAAAACAAGTATACTTGAAAAGTCAAAACAGGAGTGCCTGGGTGGCTCAGTTGGTTAAGCCTCTGACTTCATCTCAGGTCATCGGGCTCTGTGCTGACAGCTCAGAGCCTGGAGCCTGCTTCAGATTCTGTGTCTCCCTCTCGCTCTGCCTCTCCCCACTCATGCTCTGTCTCTCTCTGTCTCAAAAATAAATAAAACATTAAAAAAAGGAAAAGTCAAAACACGTAAAGTGAGGTTAGGAAATGTCCTGCATAATAAATCATAGACCATTAGAAACTTCTTATGGGATAAGATAATGACATTTATCAGAAAAAAGTATTTTAAAATAATAGTCATAAATATATGTAAATTATGATGAAAACTTAGTTCAAATAGTTAAATGAACATGTGGTGGCAGCAACAGAGCAAGTAGGTGATATAAATAGAAAAATAAAACTATATGAATAAACCACAGAGAAATTTTGAGTTTATAGATTCATATCTGAAGTGAAAAATTCACTAGATTTTCTCTACAGAAAATTTGAGATGCAATAGATAAAATTGATGAAATTGTGGTTAAAGTAGCAGCATTTATTCATCCCATAGGATGAGAGAGAAAAAAAGAAAATTTAACAGAGTTCAGAGACCTTCCAGAGAGTATCAGGAAAACCAGCATAGGTCTAAGTATAATCTGAGAAGAACACCAAAGGCAGAAAAAAATAAATTAAATTAAAAAATAGATAAAAAGAACAACAACTTTAAGTCACATGAATGAACAACTTACTAATATCATTTAAAAATATTTATAGATACCAGAGGCTTAGCAAACTGCTAATAGAATGAACACATACAAATCCACATCTAATGACATCATAATGAAATGACAGAAAAACACTTGCAAACATAGACAAAGAAATAATCTTGAGGAAACGGTGGCTTATGACGCGTCTTAAGTCAGTGTGAAAATCAGGAAATGGGTGATGTATTTTCCATCTCGATCAGCCTTAAACCATATAATGTACCGCAGAATCTGTATCTGCCTTGCACACAGTTTCAGACTGGAGTGGATACAATCAGCAAGATGAGGCAATAGGAAGCCCCAGGCCCTGAATCTCCTATGGAAACAATAATTTAAACATATATTCAGACACAGACCCATGTATATTCAGCTAATCATTTTTGATAAGGGTGCCAAGACCATTCAAAGAAAAAACAGATTCTGTCACAAATGGTGTAGGAAACTGCTATCCACATGTGAAAGAATGAAATTGGATGTTTACATTTCCACATTAATGTTAACTCAAAAAAGACTAAAGACCTAAACAGAAATGTAAAACTATATAATTGCATGAAGAAAACCTGGGAGAAAAGTAAAAAACATCATGTTTGGCAATGATTTCTTGGGTATAACCACCAAAACCACAGACCACAAAGGAAAAGTCCATTGTAGACAAATGGGTTACATCAAACTTAAACATTTCTGTGTATCAAAGGGCATGATCAACAGAATCAAGAATGGGAAAAACACTTGTAAATCATACATCAAACAAGGGTACATTTCCAAAATATACAAGTCAGTAACAACAATAAAAACCAAGTAACACAATTTAAGAATGGGCAAAGAAATTGAATAGATATATTTCCAAAGAAAATATACACATGGTCAAAAAGCATATGAAAAGATGTTCAGTATCACCAATAATCAGAGAAATGCAAATCAAAACCATCATGAGGTATCACCTCAATTCATTCATTCAAAAGCTTTGGTGAGAAGATGGAAAAGAGGAGCCTTGCCCACCGTTGTTGGGAACATAAATTCGTCGGTCATTATGAAGGAGAGTATGCAGCTTCTTCAAGAAATTAGAAATACAGTCACCAAATGAATCAGCAATCCCACATGTAGGAAAATATCTAAAGAATAGAAAACAAGATCTCAAAGATACGTGCACACTCATGCTCATTGCAGTATTATTCACAAAAGCCAAGTTGTAGAAGTAGCCCACATGTCTACTGATGGATGAATGGATTAAAAAAAAAACATGATATACACATAACAATATAATATTATTCAACCTTTAAAAAAAGGAAATCTTATCAATGCTATAATATGGATGAAACTCCAAGACATTATGCTAAGTGAAACAAGCCAGTCACACAAATGCAAAAAAGAAAAAAAATAAGCATACCATTCCACTTTTATGAAGTATCTAAAGTAGTCAAATTAGTAGAAACAGTGAGTAGGATGGTGATTGGTAATAGTTGAAGGGAAAGTGGAAAAGGCAATTATTGTTCGATGAGGACAGAGTTCCAGTTTTACAAGGTGAAAGTTCTAGATATCTGTTGGGCAACAATATGAGTTTAGTTAGCAATCCTAACCTGGATGCTTAGAGTTGCTTAAGAGGCATGATCTACTTAAATGCAATGTAAGATGTGAGATAAGTGTATGATTCCCGCTATGTGAAAGTCGGAAAGAAACAAAACTACAGGGACAGTAAATAGATCAGTGGTTGACTGAGTTTAGAGGGAAGGAAGGGTGGATACATGGAGCACAGAGGACTTTTAAGGCAGTGAAACTATTCTGTATAATTCCATAATGGTTGATACATAACATTATATACTTCTCCAAACTCATAAAATGCACAACCTCAAGAGTAAACCTTAAAGTAAACTATGGATTTTGAGTGATAAAGACGTGTCATATAGGTTTACTAAGTGAGCAAGGGAACTGCCCACTGAGAGATTTTGAAATGAGAGAGTCCATGAACTTCTCATGCATTGATACATAGACAGTAGGAGAATACAGAAAATCTCTGTGCTAAATCTGAGTTTTGCTATGAACCTAAAACTGCTCTAAGCAAATAGTCTATTTTTTTTTAACATGGGTAATGTGGTAAATTTTATGTTATGTGGGATTTTATTTTGCCATTGCTTAAAAGTAAAATGAAAGGCAACCAAACAAAAAGAGGTGATCTTGACAAGAGCAAGAGAAAAACAGCTCATTATATTTAAGGAAAATAAAAATAACAATATGATTAAAAGATGTGTTTTCACCAGAAAAGTACTGAATAAAAAGAAAAACAAACCCCAATTCCCACCGACACACACACACACACACACACACACACACACACACACACCAAGAAAAAAACCCGCAACAAAACAAAGCAAATACACTTGTCAAACAAGAATTATAAATTCAGGTAACCAATCTTTCAGAAAAAAAGATGCAAAAAGTTCCACATCAAGCGAAACCTAACAGGATTTGTATTTGGTGCACCTGCCTTTCAAAAATGTTCTTCAAGCTACAAGTGAAGGATGCGAGATCATAATACATATCCACAGAAAGGAATGGAGATCAGCAGAAATGACAAATATGTCAATAAAATTTTAAATGTGTGTGTGTGTGTGTGATTTTCTTTTCTGGATTGCTTTAAATGATAAGACTAATAAGGCTATAATTATAACATTGTATGGTGGGGTCTATACCATAAACCTTACATTTTTTAGCATTTGTTAATTTGTGTGGTACAAAGCCCCCATGAATGCTTGATTTCAGGTCTCCAATGTGAAGTCATGAAGACAGAGAAGATGAAGATATGAATGACTGAGTTCAGAAACAAGTGCTAGCTGACTTCAGTAGAACATGGTTAGAATACAGGTTTTTCGTTCTCTCTGAAAGCAGATTGTACCTATGAAAACTTTCTTAAGCCGAAGTGATATAAATTGAAAAAGCAAATAGCATCAATTTACTTGAAAAAATTGTAAAGATATCCCTGATGCAAAAAAAATAACCACACCCCCAAACCCCCAAACACAAAAAATAACCTCCCTTAGGCTTTTCTGATACCTCAGGTCACACCTTGTGAACGGACAACAAAATTAATTGAGATGTAGCATAGATGTTGAAAGATACAATTCAATGCTGTGCTTAATACTGAGATATAGAATATAGTTTGTGAGAAATGATTTGGATTGGAGTTCTCTCACCCAGTGTGTGAGCTGCTTCTCTAAGAGTAGAACTAGCACTGAACACAGTTTTCATATTTCACCTTTTCTCCTAAAAGCAAAAATTCCCTTCAGATTTCTGTTCTTCAGCAAAAACTGGTACTGGTACATAAAAGCAAAGGGACACAATGAAAATTTTTGAAAAATTGAGGCATACTTGTAATATGTGGTGGAAAATAAACTATGTTAGTGCTCTTTTAATGTATTTTATCAGAGGGTTACCTGGGTGGCTCAGTCAGTTAAGCGTCTGACTTTGGCTCAGGTCATGATCTCATGGTTTGTGGTTCAAGCCCCGTGTCGGGCTCTGTGTTGACAGCTACCTCATGCCTGGAGCCTGTCTTTGGATTCTGTGTCTCCATCTCTCTCTGACCTTTCCCTGCTAATGTTGTTTCTCTCTCTCAAAATAAATAAAATATTAATATATATATGTGAATATATATATATATATATATATATATAATCAGAAATTAGTCAGGATTCATGTGATATAGAGGGCAGTCAATTAATGATACAAATATAAAGAGTGCCATTAGCAAAACGGAGACCTAGGAGGTCATAATGCACATCTTCCCACAAAATCAATCAGAACAATAAACAATTTCAAGCCAAAAACGCCTCAGGAAAATTCTAGAGAATGAAGAAGCAGCAAGAATTTGGTGCTAAACAAAAATCCAGGATGGTCCCATGCAAAGAAAAGGAAGCATTTTGCCTGCATCACCCACCCTTCCAGCTGAGCACCACTTGGTACCTGGAGGAGTTCCTTAGGGAAGTCGCCTCATGGAGAGAGGGGAGCAGGAGAACACAGCAAGCTTCAGCTATGTGGATGTCTACAGCTTTTGCAGCAGAGGTGCCTCACCTATGCGGTCCCACTTGATGGAGCAGCCCGGAGTACCCCCTTTACATCTATTCTCAGAGGCTGGAGCTGTTGCTCCGGGGAGGGTTGCCTGCAGGGGCTCCAGATCTTCTTTTAGGGATTGGTTGCCATAGCACCTCAGCTATACAAGACTAAGCTGCGTCTGATTTTTGCCCACTCCTGTCCCAGGTTGGAGCTTTGTCTCTCGTTACTGGGCCTGTTTCCTGAGACCTACCCCAAGGTCCTAAGAGGTGACTTAGCTGCCACTATTGGTGCATACTTTTGCTGTGTTGAGCCCCACTCACCATGTTCCATTTCATGACCCTGAGTCTTCATTGCAAAGGATGTTCAGGCTACTCAGAACCCCACAATCAGGACTTTGAACCCCAGCCAGGATTCTGAACTGCCAATTCTAATACCAGGAGACTTTCCTCCACCTACGGTATCTCAAGGCTCTGACCCATCATTGGTAGGCCAAGGTGTTACTGCCATGAGCCCCATCTCTTTAGTCCCACTGTAGGGCTCTGAATCTCCATTGCTGCTACTCTACTGCTGCATCCAAGACACACTTTCAGCTTCCACGTCACAGCTTAAGCTGTCATTGGAAGCCATTTGGCTGGAGGTTTTTGTCATATCCCTGGGTACTGACACATGGCTGGATCATGCTGCTGCTCTCTTGTGACTGACACTTGGGACAGAGTTGAATCTTTGACTCACCACCCCTTGTACATGCTACTACCACACACTGCCCACTGGCCCCAAGCCATCACTGACCCTTGTCATTCAGGGCCTGTATGACTTCTACATTTCCCTGGCAGCCAGAGTCACAATGGTGAGCCCCTGAGACCCAGGTACAGTTTCCGTGCCACAGCCCCAACAAGTGAATCTATGCACCAACACCCAGTTGCTATGGTAGTTTCATGTGTGTCTGGTCTTGGACAACAGCTTCAATAGTACTTTGAGGGCTCTGAGGTCAGCTTACCATACCAGATACCAAAAAGGAACATCTCAAGAAGATCTTTTCCCCATAGAAAGACAGAAGAAAGTGGGATGACAATTTGAAAATGATCAAAGAGAGAAAAAAAAAACTGTCAACCATGAATACCTTACTCAGTAAAGCTATCATTCAGAGTCAAGAAGAGATAAAGACTTTCCCAGCATCCTAGAGGATGGTGTGTCAAGGAACCAAGTCTTGCCCCAGATGGCAGTCAGGGGAAAGCAGTAGGATGATTCCAGTGGTGGTTGTTAAAGCCATGTGTCAGAAGAAATTAGACCTTCCCTATGGAAATGCTAAAGGGAATTCAGTAAGCTGAAACTAAAAGACAAAAATTCTAACTAAGAGACATAAAACATATAAAAAATATAAAATCACTGATGGAAGCAAAAGGGAAAAGATCCTTGACTTTGGTATAGGTAACGAGCCCAAGGATAATTCC
Source organism: Mungos mungo (assembly GCA_004023785.1). NCBI lineage: Eukaryota > Metazoa > Chordata > Mammalia > Carnivora > Herpestidae > Mungos > Mungos mungo. Next base: position 146,346 of record PISW01003011.1, on the reverse strand, counting down.
TGAGAATCACAGGCAAGAAATGTAAAATTTAAAAAAAGCAGGATTGCTTTAAACAAAAGAACTTATGCCCACCAAAGGAAAGAATCAAAGAGTTGAGAGATCATGGATGGAAGAGAAAAAATATCTGTAAACCAATATCAAATAAGGGATTAATATACTATATATATATATATATATATATATATATATATAAAGAATTCAAAAAATGGAATAAAAACAAAGAGAGAAATCTAATTTAAAAATGGGTCAAGAATCTCAGTAAACATTTTTCTGATGACATACAAATGGCCAATAAGAATATGAAAGGTACTCCAAATCACTAATCAGGGAAATGCAAATCAAAACCACAATGAGATATTACCTCACACCTGTTAGAGGCCTTTTCCAAAAGATAAGAGATAATTGATATGGTGGGGATGTGAAGAAAATGAAATCCTTTGGAGGAAATGTAAATTGGTACAGCCACAATGGAAAATAGTATGGCAGTTTTTCAGTGATGTCACTCTTACATACGTATTTAATAGAACTGATCATTGGGGCACCTGGGTGGCTCATTAGGTTGAGAATTCAACTTTGGCTCTAGTCATGATTTCCTCCTTCATGGGTTCTAGCCCCACATTGGGATCTGTGCTGAAAGCTCCAAGCCTGGAGCCTGCTTTGGATTCTGTACCTCCCCCTCTTCTCAAAAATAAGTAAACATTTAAACATTTTTAAAAATAAATAAAGGAACTGAGCAGCATCTCAAAGGTATATCTGCACACTCATGCTCATTGCAACACTATTCCCAATAGCCAAGAAATGGAAGGAAACTATATATCTGCCAACTGACATATAAAGAAGGTGTGATATATATACACACACTTTGAAATATTATTTAACCTGGCAAAAGAACAAAATTGTGCTATTTGTGACAAAGGAAGGACTTTGAGGGATTATGTTAAATTGTGAAAATCGAACAGAGATAGATAAATATTGTATTGTCTTACATATGAAATCTAAAAAACTGAACTGGTAAAAACAGGGCAGAATATGTTTATCAGGGGCTGTGGGTTTTGGGTTTGTGAAGATGTTTAAGAATACAAATTTCGGGGCGCCTGGGTGGCTCAGTCAGTTAAACATCCAGCTTCAGCTCAGGCCATGATCTCACAGTTCATGGGTTCAAGCCCCACATCGGGCTGTGTGCTGACAGCTCAGAGCCTGGAGTCTGCTTCAGATTCTGCTTCTCCCTCTCTCTCTGACCCTCCCCTGCTCATGCTGTCTCTCTCTGGCTCTCAAGAATAAATAAAAAACATTAAAAAAAAAGAATACAAATTTACTGGTCTCTTGGGTGGCTCAGTTGATTAAGCATCTGTCATTGACTCAGGTCATGAGCTCACAGTTTGTGGGTTTGAGCCCCATGTCAGCTGACATGCTAACAGCTCAGAACCTAAAGCCTGCTTCAGATTCTGCATCTCTCTCTCTCTCTCTGCCCCTCCACCACTCTTGTCTGTCTCTCTCTCTTAAAATAAATAAATATTAAAATAATTTAGAAAAAGAATACAAATTTACAACAAGTAGATAATAATTGTTTGAAGTCTAATATACAACATAGTGATTAGAGACAACATTACCGTATTATAAACTTCAGGGGCACCTGGGTGGCTCAGCCGGTTAAACATTTGACTTAGGGTCAGGTCATGATCTCCCAGTTCATGAGTTTGAGCCCCACATCAGATTGGGATCAAAAATTTTAAGGATAGAAATATTCAAAGTATTTTCTATGAAAACAAAGAAATAAATGAGAAGCAACAACAGAAAGAAATTTAGGGAATTTCCAAACATGTGGAAAGTGGTGCACTTCTGAAAAATTTACAATTCAAAGATGAAATCAGTGAAAATACCTTGTGCCGGATGATAGAAACTACCTGTACTGGTTAATAATATACTGAGAACACATCACAGCTTTTAGGATGAAACTAAAGTAGTGTTTAGAGACAATTTGTACTTTTGTCAATTACATTCAAAAGAAAGAATGTTATCAATGCATGATCTAGGTTACTTCCCTCTCAAGAAGCATGAAGAGAAGAGCCAGTTAAGGTTATAGAAGGAAAAAGAAATACATACATTTAGTTGAAAGTTGACTGTGAAGGACGTATAGAAGAATAACTCAAAGTAGCGCCAGATGAATCTATACCCAAATATCCAAGAGCATCTACAATGGAATTGGTGAATACATTATAGTAGAATCAGACAACAGAAAAACAAAGAAATGTGGACAATTTACAACTTTGTGCAGCTATAGGAATGAATACACAAGTTTAGCTTCACCTGAAAATGCCACAAATAAAATATGCATGCCATATGATTATGTTTATATAAACTGTTTCTGAAATGCAGTAAAGAACTTGAAAGGCATATATTACAGTGCTGGTAAAATTTATTTTCTCATTCCGTGCAATGGTGACACTGAAAACTCAGCCACCTGTTGGCATGTAGAACATGTAATCCATCTATATGTACATTATACCACAATAAAATCATCAGAGGACAGTATTATAAAGAAATGCAAACATATTTAAAACTAGATATAGGGGCACTTGGGTGGCTCAGTCGGTTAATCCTCCAGCTTCGGCTCAGGTCATGATCTCACAGTTTGTGGGCTCGAGCCCGACGTCGGACTCTGCGCTGACAGCTAGCTCAGAGCCTGGAGCCTGCTTCAGATTCTGTGTCTCCCTCTCTCTCTGACCCTCCCCTGTTCGTGCTGTCTCTCTCTGTCTATCAAAAATACAGAAAAAACAAAAAAAATATTTAAAACTAGATGTAAAATTGAAAAGAATCTTACCAAATACAAACGGTGAAAACCAAAAGTAAAAAATATGAAACTATCAGAAGTATCTTACAGCCTTTAATATAATTTTAACTGCAGTTCAGAAAACTTTTCACATTCAGTTACAGAGTATTCAGATGTTTATGAATAAAGAAAAATGTAATGCCAATTAAAAGGCAAAAAGAAATTGTTGTAAGGTCAAGAAAGGAGGCTAAGAAAATATGTGTTATATACATTTTGATGGGCACACTAAAAAAAAGGGAATTACGTATCGGGACCATTATAAATAGATAATGACAGTATATAAAAATAATCGACTATGACATAAGTAGATTTATTGAATTAGTACCATGTTGTATTTACATTTTAATAGTCTTAATCCGTCACATTAGCAAAGAAGATCAATTGTTGTGATTTCTCTGACACAGAGGCAACTGACAAAACTAATATTTATTCTTATTTTTAAAAAATCTCAAGAAAGGGGTGTCTGGGTGGCTCGGTTGGTTAAGCCTCCAACTCTTGATTTTGGCTCAGGTCATGATCTCAGGGTTTCTGAGTTTGAACCCCTCATTGGGGTAGGCACGGACAGCAGGGAGCCTGCTAGGAATTTTCTCCCTCTCCCTGTCTGTCTTTCTGACCCTCCTCCATGTGCTCTCTCTCTCACAAAATAAATAAAAATAAACATTAAAAAAAACTTTAGAAAGATAGAAATGAGAAATGAATAGGAATCATCCAAGATCCTGATATGATAACTCTGAAAATGAACTTGTATAAACCCATCTTTTAAAAAAGGACAATCTGGGGGGCACCTGATTAGATCATTCCAGTGAGCTTCTGCCTCTTGATTGCTGCTCAAGTCATGATCTCATGGTTCCTGAGCTGGAGCTCCAAGTCAGACTCCGTGCTGACTCCATGGACCCTGCTTAGGATTGTCTCTCCCTCTCTCTCTGCCCCTCCCCTGCTTGCAATCTCTCTGTCTCAAAATAAATAAAGAAACATTTAAAATTAAAAGGACAATCTTTCAAGTATGAAATTTACATAAAAATACATAAGGACATTAATTAAACAGATGAGAATGTACAAAATCTGTACCCACACAATATGAAATGCAGAAATCCACCAAAATGCAAAGTCATTCAGTAGAGAAAGTATAGTCTTTTCAACAAATGTTGTGGCAATGGCTATTAAATATTATTAATAATTATATACTGTATATTATATAGAAATACTCAAAATTGATCACACATAGTATAAACAAAAACTTTCAAGATTTGTAATAAAAAATGCATGACCTAAACATGTGCAGAGATTTCTTAGAACACCAAAAATATGATCCATAAAAGAAGAAATTTATGAAATGTAGCTGATCAAGATATCTGCTCTTTGAAGAGAAAAGGAAGAAAAGTCATAAACTTGTGAAGAAACATTTAAACATCTAATAAAAGACTTGCTGCCAGTGTACATAAAGAATTCTCAAAATACAATTTAAAAAAGTAAAAATATTAGCAAAATATTTTAATAGATACTTCTCTAAACACCGTAGATGGCAAGTGAGTACAGGAAATGATGCTCGACAGTATTAGTCTTAGAAGCATTCATATTAAAACCACCACAGACCAGACTTCCTGTTCTGGAAAGAGAGAGTGGACACACTTTCCCTATTTCTCCCATCAATACAGCTACAACCCCTGGGCTTGTACGTAAGACAACATAAAAGTCAGAAAGGTAATGAGAAAGTTGACAGAATCCAACACTGGAGACTGGAGGAATGACATGGCAGTGAGCTCCCTGGAAATTTTCTTTACCTCACATATCCCAGACTGCTGCCAGAGAGGCTAGTAAACCGCAGACACCAACAGGTACACACAAAAGCCCACAAAACATTTTTTCTCTCCAGTCAAAAGAACGGAATAAAGGCATGCTGGAAGGACAAAAGTTTTAGACACCAACTGCATGATTCCAATCAAAAGCCATTGACTAACCTACAAATATAGCTCCCAGGCATGTAGGAGAAATTGAGATATTGTCTGATAAAGGAAAACTAAGAAAACGTATCACCACCAGACCCATTCTTAAAAGAACTGCTAAAGGAAATTACCTAAATAGAAATTAAATGGTGAAAAAGGAATCTTGGATTATCAGAAAGAAAGAGAGAACCAAGGAAAGACTAAAACTCCCACCAGGTATAATGGACTTTCCTTCATGTTTCATGTTTTCTAAATTGTTTGATATATGAAGCAAAATTATCAGTTAAAGCAAAATTATAATATCCATGTAATTCTCAATGTATGTAGAGAAATATTTAGGGCAAATATAGTATAAATGCATAATGGGACAGGGTAAGGGGCCATAAAGGAAATTAAGGCTCTACATTTTACCCAAACTACTGTTGGCTGTGATAGACTGTTTAGATTGTAATCTATGTATATAATAATTATCTACAAAAAGGTATATGGCTTCTGCATTATTTATATAAAACATATTATAGGATATATATGCATATATACATTTATGTACATAATGTTATTTATGAAGCAAATATCTATTTTGCTATATCTTATGCTCCATCAATTCATGCTCTGGAAAAGTATACACATTTCTACATACACCTTCACATTTATCTTAAGCATCAGAAATATAACATCACAAGAAAAATTCTAATTGGATCATAAACCCGAAATAAAAGTTAAAAAAATAAAGAAATAAGGAAAAAGCAAAATCCAGGAAAGTAACATAGTGAATTTTATGCATGAGCTTTGGCTAATTTCTGACATAGGTCCATAAGAATCATTGTAACGGACAAAATGCTAAATAGGACAATGGTAACATTAAAATTCTGATGACTAAGATACTCTAATATGAGACTAAAAATGTATTTCACAGGTATTTGTGTTGTCACAAAAGCTCAAAAAGGGGCTCATATCTAAAGTATGACAAAGACTTCTAAGAAGAGAAAAGAAGACACCATCCAGGAGAAATAGGCAAGACCAAGCACTTCTCATTCTCAAAAAAGAGATGTCCTCAAGATTCACAGCGCAGAATAACGGTACTGTTAGACAACCATCAGAGCTTGCTCTAGTAATTTTTCTGTGACTACTGAGTTTTGGATTAAGGGGCTTTTTGGTAATATGTATATTTATTCACACAATAAACTAGAAAATGTAAAGATAATTGAATACGTTAAAATACATGCATATCTATGACTGTGCAATTTCATAATAATGCTTATAGGAAAATGTATAATTATATATAAATACAATTATATCATTATATTTATACATTATTATTTTATTATGATAAATATATTATATACTATGTAGTTATCATAGTGACTATAAATATATGTAGAATAAGGCATAGAAAAGACTTCATAAAATAATTATCGATAATATTAACATGCTAAAAAGGTACTAAATCTCTGAGACTAGATTTAAAAATGTCATATTCATAGAAGACAGCAGTGGTAATTCACACACAATAGACACATGTGATAATATAGACAGATTACAAATATCCTTGGGAGTAAAGGGAGACACACACAAAATATACATACTGAATAATTTTATTGATATAAAGTCCAAAAATAAGAAAAGATACTTCATATTATGAAAATAGGCATGTCTGATAAAGGCTCTAAACTTCTATTTCATGATCTGACTTGGAATTACACCGTTCTAAGTACTTTGTTATCAATTTCTACATTCATAAGCTTAGTTTCCTTGATGTGTGGTAATATTAAAGAGTAAATATTTCAGGCAAAAGGCCAGGTATAAAGGCACAGTTTTATATGAAAAGCAAGAACTGGCAATAATGAAATGTACATTAAAGGTATAAAAATATAAATAAAGTATCATAGAATTAAACTATGGAAAATTAAAAGATTTAAAAATAAATAAACCACAAATATGCACAAGACTATGGATGAACTCTACAAATATAATAATAACTGACTTAATAAAATCAGAACACATTCAAAATTTACCAGTTCTTCTTCATCATCTATGTGGAGAAGCTTAGAGTTCTTAGAAGCACAGGACATCAAACTCTCATTCCATGGTTTTCTCTCAGTGCTGATGTTATAGCAATCGTCGGAATAGATGAACCACTTTTTTGGGCAATGACCACAGTAATGTGCTGGAGAGAGATTATGAGATATTATCCAAAAATCTTTGAGTATTAAAACATGAAAATTTACATACCTGCATATTTTTAGACCTATGTGTACATAACATATTAATATACCCTCACAAGTGAGTAAATGTAAAACAAAATACACACACTCAGAGAAGACTCAGGCTCTCATCCCCTAATTTATGTGCCCATATAAAGCAAACACAAAAATGTCCATGTCTACATGTGCTGACAGTCACTGAAAAAAACCACTGCTATTGAATGATTTATCTTTTGTCATGCCCTAAGAGGAGGAAATGTGAGGCAATTGGTAACAATGGGTACAGTGATTTTAAATGAGAATTGTTCTTCATATTGTTGCCTAAGAAGTAATACTCTCCTATAATCATTATTTCTGAAAGTTTATTAAGTGATTTTCTAATTCATTTTCCCAAAAGAGTCTATTATCATCTTTGCCTAACTTCAGAGAGAGATAAAATACATATTTTACTAATATCAGAATTTTGGAAGTGATGTTGTACCATGCTGGACCCTTGTTTCCCGGGATGTATTGTTCTGTCCTGGTCCTTCAATACCTTGAACATTAAAGTAATCTTCAAAAAATATAATATTAAATTAAAAAGATCATAATAATTTGAGGTTCTTAGTTTAAAATTTGGTATATTTAGAATAAGAAAACTATAATAGATTTTACCAGTAAAAATTCAATAAAGTAATGAACATGGGGGGGTAATAACACCTATGTTTAAAGAACCAAGCCTCATTACCGCTTACAGTATGTGCTTTAATCAATCTCAAAAATTAATTTGTATATCTCAATAAAGTCTCTCATATAACTTGCCTTTGAGTTATGAAATTCTGAAACATGTTTAATAACCCTTATAATTATTCTGTTATTTCTACTTTAGATAAATTCAGAATAACTATTCCACATTTAGAGTGTGCATGCATTACAATGAGATAATATTCAATAATGTTACATAATATTTCAAGGAATTGATGATATTAAAGTGAAAAATTCCCTTTTAGTGATTCTCACTTACTTAAGGGAATAAGAGCTATTTTTACCACAGTGGACATCAAGACGAGGCAGATGATTCCCAGAATCTCAGCAGCATATCTCCCTGGACACAATGGTAAACAATAGGAAGACGAATGAAAACAGTGAGAAAGGAGGCATGGAAATAATCCTTTAGGAAATTTACAAACAAGAGAAGCAACAACCCACAAGGAATCAAATGTAAAACTTGGACCCCAAACCCATGTCTACCATTGTAATCTTCTCTTAGAACATTCCATTGCATTCACAGTAAATACACTACTCCATGACATGTTGGTAAAGACTACGGATTACAGCCCCTAAACAAAGTTAGTCCCCAGATTTCAATTACAATACTGTATTCCTACTTCGACTTCTGATCCTCACCAATGAAAAATATGTGACACCATTTCCACTCATTCTCTACACCCCCGCACCCCACCTGCATTTTCTAGAACCGTTTTACTGTGTGTGTATTCCAAGTTTTACCTTTGCAGTGATAGTTCTTGTCAGTCCTTTGAAAATCCTGAGAAGCAATGTGAAGATTCAATTCCGCAGGGTCCATTTCCTGCTCATTTACTAAAATGGAATAATTAGTGCCTTTGGGTTTTCCTTGCCATCTCTTTGGGTCCTTAACCTGATGGAGTTCTGCACAGGTGAGTCTTTGGTCATTCATCTGTGCAGCTGAGCAGCGTCAGGCTCAGTGCTGAATGGGATTGTACTGAAGGACTTGATACGTAGTGTGTGTAATATGAGGACAGTGCTGCTAGTCCAGTCACACTGGATGGGGTGCAGTGTGGGTGATACTCTTTTAATGATGTGTGTATGTATACATATGTATGTATCTAAATCTATATCTATATATCTCACTTCTTTATTCATTTATCTATAGATAGGCATAGAGATTATTTCTATCTTGGCTATCATAGTTATGCTGCAATAAACACAGGGTGCACATATCTCTTCAAGTTAATGTTTCATTTTATTCAAATAGATACCCTGGAAAGGATGTTATGGATATTATGATATTTCTATTATTAGAAAGCAGAGCATGACAGGGGGCTTGAACCCACGAACTGTGAGATCATGACCAGAGCTGAAGTCAGAAGCTTAACTGACTGAACCACCCAGGTGCCCCTCATTCTAGTGTATTCTTAAGTTTCCATCATTGTACACTTCAGGTCTGATTGGTTCTTTTTCATATTTTCCATTTGTTTGTTGAAGTTCTCACTGTGTCATCTATCCTTCTCTTGGGTCTTTTGGGCATGTTTGTGATCATTACTTTGAACTTGTTATCAGGTAGATTGCTTATCTCCATGTTGTTCCCATGTTTTTCTGAGATTTTATCTTATTCTTTCATTTGGAATATATTTCTCTATCTCCTCATTTTGCTTGACTGTTTCTTTCTATGTAAAGGTAGGATTGTAACAAAGCATTAATTAATGATGCCAAATAATGTAAAACCCCCTGATATCTTCTGAAGTTGGATGTACTTATATCTATTATTCCTGTATTTATACACATTTATGTATTTAAATAATTTCAAATGTTCTGTGACCATTTTTGGCATTTAACTCTAATAAAATCTATGCCCAGGTATAAAAGAAAACACACTCAAAATTACTCACAGTAATTCGGGTAGTAAGAATTTATGTTTTAGGATATAAAGGTATACATGTAACAATTACTACTACTAATAATAATGGCAAACCAAGTGACCTAAGAGGGATGGTTGAATTGGAAGCCAAAAAAAGGGAAAATAACTTTTATATATGATGGCAAAGTAAATTTTTTTCAAGGATTATTTTTTAAAGTAAATTTACTTATTTGTGGGAGGGGAGAAGCAAAGAGAGTGAGGGAGAGAGAGAAAGGAAGAGAGAGAGAATTCCAAGCAGTCCCTGTTCTGTCAGTGCAGAGCTCTGTGGGGCTCGATATCAGATCCATGAGATAATGAAATGAGGCAAAATCAAGACTCAGACACTAAACTGACCGAGCCACCCAGAGGCCCCTATAGTTTTATCTCCAAGTTTATACCCATTAATTACCAGAAAACAAAATTTTCAGATTAGTAAATTTGGTACAAGAGATTATAGATACAGGCACAGCTCAGTCTTTCCTGCATTCTCCTTGGCAATGCCTGCCTGCAAAGAATACATTTTCTACTCTGTTCCAAGAACAGTAAGTTTTATACAGGTCTCATCCTTCTCCAAATTTATTACTAAATGGGTTCTATAATTCTGGGATCCAAATTACAAGTCCATTATGTTCCATCCCGATGTATATTCTCACAAAGGTAGACACAGAGAAAATTACCATTTTGATCTTTACATCCCTGACTTCTCTATGTCTCTTTCTATTTTGAATTTATTTTTGATTAGTAGCTACCTAATAATGTTCCATATTTATGTATCTCCAGTGGTTTTGGTGGATCCCCTAAATAAGCTCATGCATAATTCCCATGGCTTCTTATGGATATAGGTAATAATTGAGGCACATTTTTATGTATGTATTTAGAAATGTCAAATGTACTTGGGAGAACATTGGGAGGAGTCTACATCAGAATGTATTTAGCAGCATCCCTTTCTTTTCTCCATTCTTAATGTAATAGATGCACATGTGTGGATGGGATACTCCCACATTGGAAGGGAAAGGACATTTCAGTCCCTTCTTCACCTTGGACCTTGGAGGATCCCCAAATCTAGGAATTAAACAGGCTGTCTTCTCTCAGCTTAAGAATTCCCCTTCCAATTCTTCAATTCCATAAGAGACGTCTTTTTCATGTGTCCAAATAACACACTTTGTGAGGAGACTGAGGTCCTTGACCAATAAGGAAGAACATTAACTGTAATGTGATATCAAAATAAGAAAGAAATTACTTTAGTGTCTGTATATGATGGGTACCAAATTTCTCTTTTTTAAATGGAAATTTCTTTAATGTATATGATTAAATTATTTGCCAGCTTACATTATGATGCTTGGCTATTTTAGTGGATGGAAAGAAGAAGACAGAGAGTTTTGGTTTTATTGGAAAATGACCTTTATTGAATATTGGAGAAGCAAAATATGAAGAGATCACAGACATCAAGGACTTCATGTGGTTAGGCTTTATTTTAAGGATCTTTAGGCATTCTATTATTTATTTTTACATATTCCTCAGAACAGCCCTATGAAGTTGCTACAATTAAGATCATCATGTCACAGGTGATGGCACAAAAATATCAATTTCTTAAGCCCAAACCACTGAAATCTAGTGAATACCCATCAGTGTGCCAAGAGGTACTGTCCCAAAAATCTTCAAGTAACTATGGATAAGATACTATTTCTACCATATTTTCTAGCAGAGGAATCTAAACGAGAGAAGAATTCCACTGAGCCCCACGGCTAAGAGTGTGTGCTTAGAAATTACATGAAGGACCAGTTTGACTGCCAACGTCCTTAAACTTTATATCTTTCTGCTTATATCTTATTTGTAAATTGAACAAGGACTATGGTGTAAAGCATCTATTACCCTAATATTTGTCTCTATACATAACTGCTTTACAAGGATTTTTGGCACAGAAAACAAAACACCAGATGGGAAATTAAGAGAGTAGGAAAATTTTAATCTATTTCCAAATAATTTTCTATTACAAACTTACCTATCTCATGAAATGTAGAAAAAATATTTTTATGGCTATAATGGTAGATTGAGTTATTTTCAGTGAATCTACATTTCTTCCATCTGACCACTTTGAAAAGTGTATACTTTATAGACAACAAATGATAAGTTTGGCCATGTGACTTTTTTCGAAACATAATATGAGCATAATAACTTGTTTTCACAATGTAATGTGAGTGGGAATGTGATATCTTATGAATTCAGAGACCTGGCACTAAGAAACACATTTCTGCTAGCTGCTGTCTCTGCTGTAAAAGATCAGATACCAGGTAGTCTGCTCTTCCACGAAGAAATCTATAAAGAGATCTGAGCTGAACCTGTCTGGAGTCTGGAGTCAAGTCCATGCATGTCCAGACTCTATTGACCTTCACATACTCAAACCACAAACAGGGAAATAAAAAATAAGTGCTTAATTGTCAGTGTCAATGCAATCTTGGGTTGTATGAAACACAACCGTAATAATTAGTTACAGCTACCATTACTAATTATATTCAGTTATTTTGAATATTCATATAATTGTTCTAGAAGAGCATAAGGATTATGTACAGAAAATATAAAGAATATGTCTATCCTCACAGATAAAAGTGTATACGATATAAGAATTTGTTTTGCAGGTAATAATCGAGTCTAACCTCTCTCCCTCTTATAATTGAATTATGGTAGAAATATCTGAATCATTATCAAATTACTCAAGGTTGTCTTGAATTCTGGAGATAACTACATGTTTGATTTATACAAATATCTGTCCACTTTTATTTTTTGGTTTCCTCATTACGTAATATTTTATTTTTTGCCTCAAATTATTTTTTAGCATGATTGTAAAGACTGACAGAATGGGTACATAAAAATTTTTTAAAAACCCAAAATATATTCCATAATATCTGAACCCTGGTGAGGAAAACAACTTATAAGAGAAAGTATCAAAGGACACTGGTTATTATCCAATGAGAAACCAATCTCTACCTCGAAATGAGTGTAATCTTTGATAGTGCTGCCCGAAGACAGATTCAGAGAGTTCACTTTGGTTCCATTCTGTGAGGAAGTGGGGACAATCTGAATGGATCTTATACAGCAGCCCTGGGGTTGGTCCATGAAAACCCTGAAGGGCCACTAATTTAGTCCTCTCAGTTCCAAATCACCCTCAGTGCCCTGTTCTCAGATAACAGTGCAAAATCCTATCACTTTTCTCCCTTGTCATCTCACATGACATTGACTTTAGTCAGTGAAAGACAAGGGAGACACAGAGCAGCACAAAGGGCTCTTCCTCCTGGCTTCATGGTGGATTTTCTCCTTTGGCTGCCATGGTTTGCTAGCCAGTTGAAGGCCTGCAGAAAGTCCTGTGTATTCATCCTACAGTAACTTCTTGTAGCCAATCTCTTTGTTTCCTGTCTCCTAGTTTTGCCTCCTCTCTGCATGTCAGGGAGTTCTTCCTGCCTGCCAGTCACAGCCTGAGATCCATCCTCACCAAGTTCAGCCTGTGGAGTGTGGAGCTGCTCTGTCCCAGGACAATCCAGCCATGAAGCTGTGTCCCCACACCATCTTCAATGACGTCTAAATCCCTTATTCAGAGAGTAGTCCTGGCTTCCCAGTGATCCCTCCTTTAAGATATCCTCTGTAATTTTCTTGATCTTAGTAGCTTTTCCTCTTAATAATCTTTTGCTTACATGTTGATAATAACCATTTACCTCAAACGTCCCCTTATTTCTGTCTCCTGACTCCATTCTGACTGATACCCTTGTCAATCTGGCTCAATCAGTCTTCATGTGAGGCGCTTTAAGGGCTATGACAAATCAATTTTCTTGATAATATAAATGGAACTATTCTCTTTATTGAGGAATTTTCAATATTATTATCATGTGTAATATATATCATTTATTTTACTAAATAGCAAAGGCTTAAGAAATAAAATACCCTAGTATTTTTTTGCATTAATATAATTAATTTGAGAACAGTTCTATAACACCAAGAGTGAAGCCTCAGGGACACTTTGGACTCTGGAGGATATATATGCATTGATGCAGATTCATCCTTGGTAACTAATGAAATGTTCTAGTGAGTGATGTTGATTATGGGAGAGGCCATGCACGTGTGCAGATAGGGACAATATAAGAAATCTCGATACCTTCCTTTTCATTTTCTTGTGAACCCAAAATCGCACTAAAGACAATATCTTAAAAATATGCAGAGAAAAGAAATGTATGACTTTTGAAGTAATGAGAGATGTATTCTTTATAACTGGTGAAGTAGCAGTACGCCAAAAGGAGGTACCTAAAATGCCTGGCGCTTACAAATATATGGTCTTTTTCCTGAGCAGGGTGCAAAGTAAATTTTTTTACTGTCAAAATCTGCATATGTACAATTGTTCTCACTCTCTGAAGATGATGACAACCTGAAATACAAAGAATTGTATCTCATTAATCTTACCTATATGTACCATAGTATTTTGATGAATAAGCCATTCATTTTGACTAATAGTTAAACATCTAATTCTGAATTTCCCATATCATTTTCTTTGGAAAAATTTCAACATCTGTGTTTCTCTGATTGTTCACACTTTGCTGCTCACTTTCTACAATTAGTTTTTGTAGGGAAGAAAATAAAAAGTTGTCAGGAAACTTACAGGTTGGAAGCAAATGTGAAACCTTTGGGCTTCCCAGATGAACTTTCATCTCTTCTCTGGGAGACTCTAATCCATGTAGTACGAGAAAGTAAATTCAATAAAAACTATAAGAAAATAAATTGTATTAGAAGTCAAAGCAAAGCTCTTATACTCATGTGTATTTGTAGTACCAAATTAAAGTTAATTCTTTTTTACTTTATAGAAACTTTCAAATTGTAACATATGTTACACCCTGGACACTTAAGTATAACAGTATTTTAGTAGGACTAAGTGGAGAGGACAATCTGACAATGATAACAATTTCAGAGTTTTGAAAATGGATCAAAGGTTAAAAACTGAAGACATATTTAATAGAAAAAAACCTGGAGATTCACGTTAGAAGCAAACTTGTAAACTTCTCGCCTAAGATGCCCCCATGTCTCCCCACCTGTGACCCCAGCTCAGTGATCAAGAAGATGGCAGCTGTTACAATTGGGAGAAGCTGCAAAGAGCAATGACACTGGTGTCAGCCGGCCGGGGAGACGTGATCAGCAGTGGGAAAGGGGGCAAAGCACCCCTTGAGTTTTCAGCTCCCAGTGCTGACTTCATTCCATAATGATGAAGAAAACCCATACTTTTAATGGTCAGAAGATGTGGTGTTTGTGTCAAGCACTGTGGTCCCCATAAACATAATGGAAAGATCCTGGATATGAGACTTTAACGGAGAAGTTGACATGAGCTCTGCACACACTCCGAGCTGATGGAAAGTGTCTGGCAACATGGAGAGGAGACCAAGATGCACCCAGGAGAAAGTAGAAGCACAGGAGACCTGAGAGCTGATTGGAGAGTTGCCAACAGTCTCCTCCCACACTCACACTCATAGGCACAGATGTCACATTGCACAGGGTGAAAGCCCCACTGACCAGCAGGATTTGAACACATCCTTTCTAAAACAAGCATACAAACAAAACCCTAGTAATTAACATCAAAGCTACAAAGTCACAGCATCATTAAAATAAGCAAAAGGAATTTGGAAAAATAGAGCAGAACTATCAGTGGACAACTTTATTGGAGAAGATTTGCACAAAAAAAGTAAATCTATGAATCATGAAATATAATTCATGTTTACTAAATTATGTTTTCAAAAGTGTCTACCTAAAAAGTTAAAAAATATGATGAGAAACTTGAAAATGTCTTCCTATGAAGGGAAAGCACAGGTCAATAGAAATTTCTACTGATAGGGGCGCCTGGGTGGCTCAGTAGGTTAAGCATCCGGCTTCGGCTCAGGTCACGATCTCATGATTGTGGGTTGGAGCCCCACGTTGGGCTCTGTGCTGACAGCTAGCTCAGAGCCTGAAGCCTGCTTCAGATTCTGTATCTCCCTCTCTCTCTGACCCTCCCCTGCTCGTGCTGTCTCTCTCTGTCTCTCAAAAATAAATAAAAATTAAAAAAAAATGTATAAGAAGAAATTTCTACTGGGAGAAGTTGTTGCACGCGTTAGAAAAAAAAGTAGTTCAAAGTCATATTTATAAATATATGTGATCTATAAAGAAAACTTAGTTGAAAGAATTACATGAACATGTGATGGCAGCAATCTAGCAAGTAAGAAATATCAATAGAGAAATAAAACTATATGGATAAACTACAGAGAATCTGAGTGCATAAATACGTACCTGAAATTAAAAATTCACTAACTTTTCAATAGAAAATTTGGGATGTATTTTGAAAATAAAAGATGAAAATGAAGTAGTAACAAAATTTATTTATACCACATGTTGAGAAGGAAAAACAGAAAAATTGACAGAATTCAGAGACTTTCTAAACAGTATCAGGAAAGTCAACATAAGTCTAAGTAGAATATGAGAAGAACAGCAGAGGCAGAAAAATACAGAACAGCAATCTGATGGCACAAGGAATGAACAACTTACTAATATCATTTAAAAATATTTATAGACACTGGAGACTTAGAAAACTGCTGACAGAATGACCACGTACAAATCCACATCTCAGAACATGAAATGACCAAAGAACACTTGCAAAACAGACAAAGAAGTAATCTTGGCAGAAGAGAGTGGATTATGAAGTGACTTAAGTCAGTGTGAAAATCAGGGAATGGGCGACATATCTTCCACCTCAATCAGCTTTAGACCACACTACCTACCCCAGAATCCATATCTCTGCCCTGCACACTACGTCACACTAGAACGGGACGCAATCAGCAAGATATAGGAATAGAAAGCCGCAGGCCCGAAATCCTCCATGGAAACAAAACCTTAAAAATATCTAGACACAAACCCATGCATATTGAGTCTAATCAGTTTTGATAAGGGTGCCTGGAACATTCCATAGGGAAAGACAGTATTGGGAAACTGATGACCCACATGGAACAGAATGAAATTGGATGTTTACATTTACACCATATACTAAAATTAACTCAAAATGGACTAAAGACATAAATGTAAGATGTAAAACTATACAGTTCCTCAAAGAAAAATTAGGGGGGGTGGAATAAACAAATTGTATTTGGCAATGATTTCTTGGGCATGCCACCAAAACTAGACCACAAACGGAAAGTTCACTGTAGATGAATGGGCTACATCCACCCAAAACATTTCTGAGCATTAAAGGGCATGATCAACAATGAAAAGACTGAGTGGAAAAACACTTGCAAATCATATATCAAACAAGGAATCATATCTAAAATCTATGAATTTACAAGTTAGTACCACCACCAACAAACACCAAAAACATAATTTAAAATGGTTCAAAAAATTAGACATATTTCCAATGAAAATATAAATGGTGAAAACTCATATGAAAAGATGCTCAATATCATTAATGAATTAAAAATAGCAAATCAAAGTCTTGATGAGTTATCACCTATACTCATTAAGATGGATGCTATAAAACAAAAAGGATAGGTGTACTTGGTGGCTGAGTTGGTTAAGAGTCCAACTCTTGGTTTTAGCTCAGTCTTGATCGCACAGTCTGTGGGCTTTAGCCCGGTATCAGACACTGTGTTGACCAGTGTGGAGCCCACTTCCGATGCTATGCCTTTCCCTCCCCCTACACCTCCCCTGCTTTCTCTCTCTCTCTTTCAAAATAAATAAAAAACATTTTTGCATCCATGTGATTCTCGATGTAAGTAGACAAATATTCCGGACACTTATAGTATAAATGGGACAGTGTAAGGGACCATAAAGGCAAGTAAGTCTCTACGTTGTACTCAAGCTGCTGTGGGTTGTGACAGACTATGTAGGCTGCGATCTATGAGTATATAATTATCTGCATAAAGATAGATAGTATCTATATTATTTATAAAAGGGAGATTAGAGCATATATGTACATATATCTAACTTTATGGATACAAAGTTATTTGTGAAGAAAAGACCTATTTTACTATACACGAGGCTCTGTGAATGAAGTAATTATGTAGAAAAATATAACTTCACTTTTATCAGAAATATAACATCAAAAAATAAGTTTCTAATAGCATCATAAACCATAATTAAAAGTTAAAAATTAAAGAAATAAAGAAAAAGGTAAATTCAGCAAAATAATAAAGAAAATTATACTTATGAACTTTGACTCACTTCTGAAATAGGTCCATCATAATCACTGTAACACATAAAATGCTAAGTAGGAACGTGCTAACATTAAAATTCTGATTGACTCCAATATGTAAGTAAAAATGAATATCACAGGTGTTGCATCTTAAAAGCTCAAAAAGTGCTCATACCTCGAATATGACCAAGACTTCTAAGAAGTGGAAAGAATACATTACCCTGGAGAAATGGGCAGGAGACACACGCCAAGACTTCTCATTCTCACAAATGAGAAACCCTTAAGTTTACAGCTCAAACAAAAATGGTACTGTTTATAACCACCAGAACTTATTAGTTAATTTTAGAGGCTACTGAGTTTTGGATCAAAGGACTATTTGGTACAATGTATATTTACAGAATACAATAGAAAAATGTAGACATAATTTAATAAAAGGAAATATACACATATCTATGATGGCAATTTCATACTACTGCTTACAGGGATGTAGCATAATTATAAATAAATACAATTATTTTATATTGTAAATATGAAAATTATATTATCTATATTCCTAAAATATACTATGTAATATGCAATAATGTATAATAAATGATTATAAATATTATTTGTGGAAGAAGACAGACATTTCATAAAATAATTACTAATAATACCAACACACTAAAAAGGAACTAACTTTCTGAGAAGGATTTCTAAAATTTCATATTTATATAAGCCAGCAGTGAAAATTTGCAAACTATAGACAATTATGTTAATATAGATGGATTAGAAATAACATCTAGGAGAGAAGGGAGACACACATAAAAATGCACATGGAACAATTCCATTGCTATAAAGCCCCCAAAATAAGAGGAGATATTTCATAAAATGAAAATAGGCAGGTCTGATAAAAGCTCTAAATTTCGATCTCATGATGTAATTTGTAATTGTGTGATTCTATCTATTTCATAATCGATTTGCACAATCATATGCCTAGTTTCCTTGATGTGTTGTAAAATTAAATGTAAGGTTTATTTAAGAAAAAACAGCATGTCTTGAAGCACAGCTTACTATGAAAAGCAAGAATGGCAAATTATCAAATGTACACTAAACGTATAAAAATATAAATAATGTGTCATAGAGTCAAACTATGGAATATTAAATACTATCAAATTAACTACAAATACATATAAAACTATGAATGAATTCTACAAGCATAATATTAACTGACAAGCTTTTGTATTTTTTATTTTTTACATTTATTTATTTATTTATTTATTTATTTATTTATTTATTTATTTATTTATTTTTGAGAGATGAAGTGAGAGGATGAGCAGAGGAGAAGCAGAGAACAAGGGGACCCAGAATCTGAAGCAGACTCCAGGCTCTGCCTGTCAGCACAGACCCCGACGTGGGGCTCAAACTCATGAACCTTGAGATCATAATCTGAGCCGAAGTCAGAAGCTTAATTGGCTGAGCCACCCAGGAGCCCTATTAACCTACAAGCTTTTAATAGAATCTGGAAACATTTGAGAACTTACCATGTCCTTTTCATCATCATAGGAGAGCAGGTCAGAGTTGTTAGAAGCACAGGACGTCCAACTCTCATTCCAGGATTTTCTCTCAGTGCTGGTGTAATAGCAGCTGTTAGAATATGTAAACCACTCTTTCAGGCAATGACAACAGTGACACGCTGGAGAGAGATCATGAGACATTATCCAAAGAGCTTTGAATATTAGAAAATTAAAGTGTACATACTTGTATATGTAACACATGTGTGTACGTAACATATTCATATACCCTCACAAGCTGGTATAAATGAAACAAAATACACACACAACCAGAGAAAAGTCAGGCTTTCATTCCCTAATTTATGTGAACATATAAGCAACCACAAAAATGTCCGTCTCCACATGTGCTGAGATCCACTGAATAAAACCACCTTTGTGGCACGATTTATCTTTTATCATATTACAGGAGGAGGAAATGTGA
This sequence comes from Mungos mungo, assembly GCA_004023785.1. Taxonomy (NCBI): domain Eukaryota; kingdom Metazoa; phylum Chordata; class Mammalia; order Carnivora; family Herpestidae; genus Mungos; species Mungos mungo. Next base: position 126,578 of record PISW01003011.1, on the reverse strand, counting down.
GGCAATGGTAACAATGTGTATGGATATTTTAAATTCATATTTCTTTGTATTCTTCCCTAAGAAGTAACACTCTCCTATAATCATTATTTCTGAAAGCTCATTAAGCGATTATCTAATTCATTTTTCCCAGAAGAACCTATGATCATCTTTGCCTAATTTAAGATAGAGATAAAATAAACACTAAACTAATATCAGAATTTTGTGAGTGATGCTGTACCTTTCTGGATCGCTGTTTCCAGGGATGTGTTGCTCTCCTCTGGTCCTTCAGTAGCTAGAACATTAAAGCAATCCTCAAAAACCATAATATTAAGTAAAATATATCATAATAATTTGAGTTTCCTAGATTAAAATTGGGTGTATTATTTTATGAGAAAAATTTAATAAAGTAATGAACATGAAGGGGTAAATAATTCAAAAGCTTAAAGACCAAACCTCACTATCTCTTGCAATATTTGTTTTAAGCAATCTCAAGAATTAATTCACCTTGCTGCATAAAGTCTCTTGTATCACTTGCCTTTGAGTTGAAATCTGAATATACATTTAATACTCCCTGAAATTATTCTGCTATTTCTACTTTAGATACATTCAGAAAAATATTCCATATTTAGAGCATACATGCATTAAAATGAGGTAATGAAAGTCAGACTGTTATACAATACACCGGGTATCACTAACGTGAAATATTCCCTTTGAGTCATTCAAACACTTACTTACAGGGAATAACAGCTATTGTGACCACAGTGGACATCAAGACCAGGAAGATGATTCCCAGGACCCCAGCAATGAGCTTCTCTGGACATGATGGTATATAGTAGAAAGAGAAATGAAAACACTGAGTAAGGATGATGGAGAAAATAATTTAGGAAATTTACAAATAACAGAACCAACAGGGCACAGGGAAGCACATATAATAACTTGTACCTCAAACCCATCGTCACCATTGAAATCTTCTCTCAGAATAGACCAGTGCATTCAATTACAATACCATATCCAGCCTCCAGCTCTGATCCTCACAAGAGACAAATGTGTCAGATCATTTCCTACCCTTTCCCTACACCCCTGCACCCCAACTTCACATACTAGAACACACACACCTATCTGAATTAAAAGTCTTACCTTTGCAGTGATAGTTCTTGCCGATCCCTTGAGGATCTTGAGAAGCCCTTTGAAGATTTAATTCTGCATAGGCTATGTCCTCCTCAGGTACTGAAATGGAACTTTTAGTGCCCTTAGGTTTCCCTTGCTGTCTTTTTGAGCCCTTAGCGTGATGGAGTTCTGCATAAGTAACTGCTTGGTTATTCATGTCTGCAGCAGAGGAAGGTCAGGCACAGTGCTGTCTGAAACCAAACTGAAGGTCTTGATAAAGCGTGTGTGTAATGTGCTGACAACATTGCGAGTACAGAGACACTGCGTGGAGTACGGGGTGAGGGACACTACTCATTTGCACTTGAACAAGGTCAACTCTGGTACTAACTTCCATAGGACTTGAAATAAGTGTTTCATGATAAAATAAGTGTTTTTTTTTCTTTACAATAATAGCACAAGAGTATCGGTTGGGAAAAATGTAAAGCAAGAAATTGGTGAAGAAGAAAGGAATTCATGAATAATAATGTCCTCAGGAATGTAAGGCCAGTTTCCACAGACAGACTTCCACACTATCAAAATAACCAGATTAAAATTAAAATACTGTATTAGAAAAAAATGTGTTGCACCAATTTTTTGACAATGTTAAAATCCATTATTGGTTAAAACTTAATGGTCCTAAGATTGAAGTATAATATTTTTAGAATTTATAGGAATTTCCTGTTGCAAATGACTTTTATTTGTGGTTTTAGATTGCTTTACTAAAAAGTAACGCAGTGCTATCAAAGTGATATTTTGTTCTGAACATCTGTGGGGTAATGAGCATCATTAAATTTTAGAAGAAAAATCTCATATGCTACAAAATGTTACATGACACACTAAAATTACCCAAAGCCGGAACAACAGTGAAAACAGAAAGAAAAAGAAAACATATTTTTAAAAATATTTTTTTTAATGTTTTTGAGACAGAGAGACACAGAGCATAAGTGGCAGAGGGAGAGAGAGACACAGAATCAGAAGCAGGATCCAGGCTCTGAGCTGTTAGCACAGAGCCCGACACGGGGCTTGAACCCACGAACGGTGAGATCGTGACATGAGCCAAAGTTGGAGACTCAACCGACTGGGCCACACAGGCGCCCCAAAAACATATTTTTTAAAGGAGGACTAAGTGAACATCAGAAAGTGACAACTGATTTGATAGCAAAGATATAAAACCCTAAAATGATAAATAAAAGTGTGGATCGTTTATGGAAGAGCACAGTTATTACAAACTTCTAGAAAGATCTATGATTTCAAAGGCAGTGAGGTTAGCTGTAGTTGGATAGTTATGCTAATAAACCACTTAAATGTAATATCAGACTTCAGTCAGTGAGCTCTGCAGTCAGGGAACTCTGGAACTGCTCCTGGTGTCAAAGGACAAGGTGTCACCTTTAAAAAGTTGTTTTGTGTCAGTATCTGGTTTACTAATCTAAAAGAGGAATTAAACTATGTAATATGTAAAGCATATAAAGGACTTAAACTCAAACTGTCTGTTCTAAGGTCTCAATCATGTATTAGTTTAATTATGTTTAACACAATAACCATTTATCATGACAAATTTACATCATTTAGACCATGTAACATAATTCATTACACAGGAGTGTCTTTCAGTATCAAATAACTTTCTCAGCCAAGTTTTGTTCCATTTTATAAAGTCTTTGGATTGTTCACAGTTAAGTTTGCATCTTACAGAAAGTACCTCATGTTGCATTTTATGAACAAAGTGCGTTCATTTATCTAAGTAATTATGAGAAATTACATTTTTCCTTTGTGATATAACAAATTCATTTTAAGAATCTATTTTTAATATTGGGCAAAAATCAAATAATATGTAATACATCATTGGTGACACTTGATGACAAATCCAAATTAAAAGTGTTCTTGGCCATGATGATCATGTGACTTCACCTGAAATTATATTGATTTACAAACCCAAGTGTGCATATGCATATAATCTTAATGACTGCTCCACAATGAAGAATTTGAATATTTTAAGATCTCTAACATATTTCATAGTGATTCTAGTTTGTTACCCTGAACTGTTGGAAATCAGATACCAATGTTCTCTGTGATGTGATGGTATATTAGCTGTGCCTCCAGTGCATCCCACCAGCATTGGCATCTCCCACTCACTGGGTGGCTACTAGAGAGACAGGACAGGACTGACACGTACCTTCAGTTGGCCAGACAGTCCTGCATCTTCCCGATGAAACCAGGTTACTCTCATAAACAGGTAATATCTGTGGTCTTCACAGCCTGCCGGCCCTGTGAGACCTCAGAGTGAGGCAATAGTGGAAAAAGTAGATTTCTCATCAATGTGTCACTTAACATTTGAACAGGAAATTCTTACCCTTGGGCTATTTTGAAGACACTTTATGTCATCACACACCTCCAGAAGGTAGAGACTTTGAGCTTGCAGTGTGTCATGTAGGTTGTCCCTAGGCAAATGCCTCTGACAAATTGTATGTGCCACAAGACATTGGGGTCAGAGACGAACAGTCATTCAGTGTTAACTTGCTCGCATCTGAATCACAAACACGGAGGACTTAGGTCTTGTGTAAAATAGCTTAGATGTTTTCGTTTTACTTTTCAGCAAGGCTGCTACCCCTTGATATTATGTACCTCTTGATCTTATGTCCCTGATGTTCCATTTCTATAATACTGAAAGTATTCTAAAATCATCATCCTGTCAACAGGTATTTCATGATATGTGACACAAATAGGGAAGAAGGACTACGTTTTCAATTTTATCGTACCTGCCCATAAAGACATCAACTTTTGAATGGACCTGCTCAATTTCTACCTTTGTTTTTAATATGGCTACATTCTATTTGTATTATTTATAAAGAAGTGGCTAAAGTTTCTGCTGGAAAAAAATGCCTGTGGCAAGGACAAAACATTGAATACTACTGGGCATTAGCAGCATGCCAGAGTTGAACAGTAAGTAATTATTCATGTTATTTATTTATTCATTCTCCAATGATAACTGTCTGTATTTAAATAGGAATATTTGTTATAAACAAACAAAAGAAAGCCTTAGTCTAACTATGTGGAGGAAAAGTTAATGAATGTCTAACAATCTCATATAACACAAAATATTGAGACATGACAGTGAAAGTACTTTTAAAAGACAATTAAATAGCATGAGCATCCAAGGAATAAATCTTTATATCTAAATTACTTACTTTCATCAATGGAATTCTTTTCCTTGTTTTCCACCATTGGATTTGATTTGCTAATACTTTGGGTGTATGTACATGTATGTTTCTATTGGTCTGTAGTTCTGTTTTGTTTTGTTCTTTGCAAACTTGGTTGACCATATTATTCTTATTTTCATGTATTTATTTTTCATGCTGTATAGTTGACATCCGATCCTATATTAAGTTCAGGTGTAGACATAATGATTCATCATTTATGCACATTATGCTATGATCATCATGATAAATCATCATGGTCACCTTTCACCATACAACATGAATACAATGCTATTGACTATATTCCCTATGCTGTAATTTATATCCCAGTGAATTTTTTATTTCATACCTGAACATTGGTACCACTTACTTCCTCTTGCTTATTTTCGCCATGCCTCTTCCCCACTCCCCTACAGAAATCACAACTTTGGTCTCTCTGTATAAGAGTCTATTAGGTTTGTTTGTTTGTTTGTTTGTTTTTGATTAGACATCATTAGGTAAACCATATGGTATTTGCCTTTTTCTGTGTGACTCATTTCATTTAGCATAAAACCTCTAGGTCCATTGATGGTGTCAACCATGAGAAAAATGTTTTGAGGAACTGCCATCCTGTTACACCAATTTAAATTCCCACCAACAGTGCATTAGATTCCCTTTTCTCCACATGCACACCAATGTTTGTTATTTGGTGTCATTTTGATTCAGACGCGTGTGAGGTGATGTCTCATTGTGGTTTTGATTTACGTTTTCCTGATGGTTAGTGATAATGAGCATCCTTTCACATGTCTGTTGGCGATCTGGATATCTTCTTTTAGAAAATATCTGCGCAGGTCCTAAGTCCATTTTTTAATCACATGTTTGCATTCCTTTTGTGTTAAGAAGTAGGAATTCTTCAGGTATTTAGGATATTAACCCCTTGTCGGATATATCATTGTAAATATTAACTCCCATTCAGTATGTTGCCTTTTTGTTTTGTTGACAGTTTCCATGGCTGGGCAATTGTTTTGTGGTTTGGCATATTGTTTATTTTCCATTTTACTGCCATACTTTATGAAAAACAGATCTAAATGAATAAAGATGAGACCTAGCTCCCAGGGATTATTCCCTATGCTTTCTCTAGGAGTTATTGTTTCTGGCCTTACACCTACATCTTTAGTTCATTTTAGGTTTATTTTTGGGTATAGTGCAAAAACTTAGTCCAGTTTTATTCTTTAGCACATAGTTTTCCAGTTGTATAAATACCATTTACTGAAGACTCTCTTTTGCCTTGTGTCTCTTTGTGCCTTCTTACCACAAATCAATTGACCATATAGACACACATTTATTTCTGGGCTTTCTATGCCATTCTATCGATCTATATGTCTATTGCTGTCCCATTCTGCTTGGATTGCTAGAGCTTTGTAGTAGAATTTGAAATGTAAGAGCATGTTTCTTCCAGTTTTGATCTTCATTCTAACAATTGCTTTTGATATTCAGAGTTTCCTGTAGTTCCATACAAACTTTCAGATATTTATTTTAGTTCTGTGAAAATGATATGGGTATTTTCATAAGGATTACATTGAATCTATAGGTTGTCTTTCATAATATGAATATTTTCACAATAGTAAATCTTCCATTCCATAAGCACAATAAATCATCCCATTTATTTATTTGTGTCATCCTCAAATTTATCCTAATAGTAGCTTTTTTTTTTTTTTGGAGTATAAGAATTTCACCTTCTTGGTTAAAATATCCTTTGGTAATTTATTTTTATAAATTTGATTATAAATAAGATTGTTTTCATTTCTTTTCCTCAAAGATTATTACTATTATATAGAGGTTCAACCATTTCTACATATACTTATTTTGTATCCTGCACATTAACTGAATTCATTCACTGGTTCTAATATGTTTCTTTGGTGTAGTCTCTTGGTTGCTGTTTTTTTTTCTCAAGAGAATTATGTCATCTCCAAGTAGTGACTGCTTCACATTTTCTTTATCAGGATGTATATATTTTGTTGTAGTTTCTGTTTGATTTCCGTGTCTAAGACATCCAGAACTATGCTGAATAAAAGTGGTAAGGGTGGACTTCCTTGTCTTGATCTGAAAAGAAAAACTTTTGGCTTTTCATTGTTGAGAATGATGTTAGTTGTGGGCTTGTAATATATGAACTTTATTATAAGAAAGGACCTTGCCTCTCCAAACAATTTCTGTGTACTTTTTACTATAAATGAATATTGAATTTTGTCAAATTCTTTCCTTGCATCTATTGAGATTACCATATGATTTTGATCTTTCAGTCAGTTGGTTGCTGTATCAAGTTGATTGATTTGTGGGTATTGAGACATCCTTGCATAAGTGGAATAAACCCATGTAATCATGGTATATGATCTTTTTATTATATTGTGAAATTCAATTTGCTAATATTTGGATGAGGACTGTTGCATATTGATCAGGGATATTGGCCTATAATGCGGTGTGTGTGTGTGTGTGTGTGTGTGTGTGTGTGTTGTGTGTTGTGTTGTATTATGTCCTTGTAGTGTTTAATTTCAGGGTAATATTGTTCATACAGAATAAATTTGGAAACTTTCCATTGTCTTCAGTTTTGAAACTAAAATTAGATGAAGAGGTATTAACTCCCTTTAAAAGTTTTATAGAATTGGGGTGCCTGTGAGGCTCAGTCAGTTGAGACCCTAACTCATGATTTCAGCTTAGGTCATGATCCCAGTGTCAAGGGATTGAGCCCCAAGACTGGCTCTGCATTGAGTGGTTGAGCATACTACCTACTTGAGATTCTCTCTCTCGCACACGTCCTCCTATACCTCGGCCTGATCATGCACTCTCTTTCTCTCAAAAAAATAAAAATTAAAAAACATAAAATAAAATAAAACTAATTCTTTGTTTTTGTTATGCTTGCACGATTTCTACTACCTTGTCTTCCAGGTAGTTGACCCTTTTTGCATCATCTAATCTGTGATTCATTCACTCTAGTATATTTTTAAATTTCCAATATTGTACACTTCAGGTCTGATTGTTTGGTTGTTTTTCCCATTTCTTTGTTGAATTCACACTGTGTTCATCTACCCTTCTCCTGGGCTTGGTCAACCTGTTTATGATCAATACTCTGAACTGGTTATCAAGTAGATGGCTTATCTCCATGTTATTTCCATGTTTTTCTGAGATTTAATCTTAGTTTTTCATTTGGAACCTATTCCTCCTTCTCCTCATTTTGCTTGACTGTTTCTTTCTATGTATTGGTAGGATTAAAACAAAGCATTCATTAACAATGTGAAATAATGCAAAATTCATGAATATCTTCTGATGTTGGATGTGCCTATATCTATTATTTCTGCAATAATACACATTATGTTTTAATTTAAATAATTTATAATGTCCTTTGTTACATGTAGAAATATGGGTTCCCATGTATAGCATTTAACTTTAATGACACCTTGTAGTATAAAAAAAAACCACACTCAAAATTATACAAAATCATATGGATAGTTAGAAATTATGTTTTATGATATAAAGGTACATATTTAACTGACAGTTTCGAAAAATGTCAAACCAAGTGACCTAGGAGAGAGATGGATGAATTTGAAGTTGATGATTAAAAATATCTTTGAATAATGATGGCAAGGTGAATTAGTTTTCAAGGATGCTCTTTTAAAATAAATTTATTTATTTTGAAGGTGGGAAAGAGAGATAGAGAGAGGTGGGAGAGTCAGAGAGAGAGAAGAAGGGAGAGAATGGAAAACAGACTCTGTGTTGTCTGTGCAGACCCTGACATGGGGCTCAATATCAGGAACCATAAGATAATGAACTGAGGCAAAATCAAGAGTCAGACACTAAGCCGATAGCCACCCAGATGCCCCTATAGTTTTATCTCCAACTTTACACCCATTAATTACCAGCAAACAAAAATTTCAGATTAGCAAATTTGGTACAAGAGATTAGGGATAGACAGCCTTCCTGCATTTTCCTTGGCAATGGCTGCTGTAAGAATTCATTTTCTATTCTATTCCACAAGAGTCCATTTTTAAAAGGGCACCATCGTCCTCTGAATTTATTACGAAATGGGTACTGTTTAAATCTGGGATCCAAATTACAAGTCCATTATGTTCAATACCTATGTATATTCTTACAAAGGTGGACCCAAAAAAATTTCCAATTTGACCTTTGTATCACTGACTTGCCTGTGACTTTTTCTGTTTTCAATTTATTCTTGATTAGCAGCTCCCTAATAATGTTCCATATTTGAATATCTCCACTGGTTTTGATGAATCCCCTAACCAAGCTAATGAATAATTCTCATGGCTTTTTTGGGTATCAGTAATAATTTAGAGACCCTTTCATGTATGTGTTTGAATATGTAAAGTATACTTTGGGAGAACATTGGGAGGTGTCTACATCAGAATGTGTTTGGCAGATTCTGTTACTTTTCTCCATTCTTTATGGTAATAGATTGCAGACGTGTGGGGGTGGACACTCCAGCATTTAAAGGGAAAGAGCATTTCAGTCCCTTCCTCACCTTGGACTCTTTAGGATCCCCAAATCTAGGAATCAAACAGGCTATCGTGTCACAGCTTGACAATCCACTTCTAATTCTGCAACTGCAAAAGAGACAGCCTTCAAATAGGTCCGATTAACACACTTTGTGAGGAGACTGGGGTTCTTGACCAATAAGGGAAAGAACAGTAATTGCAACTTGATTTCAAAATATGGAACACAGGGTGCCTGGGTGGCTCAGTCGGTTAAGCATCGGACTTTAGCTCAGGTCATGATCTCACGGTTTGTGGGTTCGAGCCCCGCATTGAGTGGCGGGCTCTGTGCTGACAGCTAGCTCAGAGCCTAGAGCCTGCTTCAGATTCTGTGTCTCCCTTTCTCTATGTCCCTCCCCTGGTCATGCTGCCTCTCTCTCTCTCCCTCAAAAATATATAAAATATTTTTAAAATTAAAAAGCCAAATATGAAACACATACAGAAAAAGTTACTCTACTGTCCATAGTGCATATTCAATTTCTCAGTTTTTTAAATGCAAATTTCTTTGTGTATATGATCAGAATGGTTGTGAGATTACATTTCTAAAGACTGAGTGTTTCATCAGAAGGAAGGAAGAAGACATTTATATAGCTTTGGTTTTATTGGAAAATGGCCTTTATTGAATATTAGAAAAAGCAAACCATGAAGAGTCACAGACAGCAAGAACTTCATGTGTTTGGGCTTTATTTGAAGGGTCTTTAGGCATTCTATTATTTATTATTATATATTCCTCAGAACAGCCCTATGAAGTTGCTACAATTAAGATCATCATGTCACAGGTGTTGGCACAAAAGCATCAAGCTCTGAAGCCAAAACACCTGAGATCTAGTGACTATCCATAGGACTAGATATACGATTCAAATAATCTTTAAGTAACTGTGAAAAAGACACTATTTCTATTTCTATTATATTTTCCAGCAGAGGAAATTGAGCCAGAAGAGTAAAGTCACTGACCCCCAGTGCTAAGAGTGTGTGCTTAGAAATTACATGAGGTGACCAGTTTCACTGCCAATGTCTTTAGACTTCATTCTTTTCTGCTTATACCTTATTTGGAAATTGATCAACGACCCTGTTGAAAGCATCTACAACTTCATGTTTGTCACTGAACAAAACTGCTTTACAAGGATTTTTGGCACAGAAGAAAAAAATCCAGATGGGAATGTAATAGAGTAATAACAATTTAATCTATTTCCTAATAATTTTCTTTTACAAACTTATCCATCTCAAGAAATGTAATTACAAATATCCCTATGGCTATAATGGTAGATTAGGTTATATTCAGTGAATCTACATTTCTTCCACGACCAGTTTGAAAAGTGTATGCTTTACAGACAACAAATAATAACCTTGGCCGTTTGATTTGTTCTCACAGTATAATGTATGTAGGGATGTGATGACTTGTTTTCACAATATAATGTGAGTGGGAATATAATCGATTAGGAGTTAGAGACCAGACACTAAGAAACACATTTCTGCTGGCTGCTACCTCTGCTATCCAAGATCATACACCAGGTAGCCCACTCTTCTACGAATGAAATCTAGAAAGAGATCTGAGCTGAATCTGTATGTAGTCTGGGGTCAAGTCCATACATGCCCAGCCTCCATCAACCTTAACCTAGCCAAACTACACACAGGTGAATGAAAAATAAATGCTTAATTTTCAGTGTCATTGCAATCTTGAGTGGTATGAAACACAACTTTAGTAATTAGTTACAGCTACCATTAACAATTATATTCAGTTATTTTGAATATTCATATGATTTTTCTAGAAGAATATAAGGATTATGTTCAGAGAATATACAGAATATGTCTATCTTCACAGATAAAAGTGTATATGAAATATGAATTTCCTTTCCAATAATAATTGAGATTAATATATCTTCTTCTTATAATGGAATTAGGGTAGAAATATCTCTTAATCATTATCAAATTACAAAAGTTTGTCTTGAATTCTGGCTTTAACTAAACATTTGACCCGCACAGATATGTGTCCATAATATTTTTTGTTTTCTTTATTATTTAACATTTTATGTTTTAACTGAAACTATTTTTTAGCTAGATTCTAAAGACTGACAGAAGTGGGTACATAAAAAATTAACAAAAACCTAAACCTCTTCCAACTAACTGAACCCAGGTGAGGAAAACGACATATTGAAAAAGTATCAAAAGACACTGGTTATTACCCAATTAGAAACCAATCTCTACATCGAAATGAGCCTAATCTTTGGTAGTGCTGCACGAAGACAGGTTCAGAGAGTTCACTTCAGTTGCATTCTCTGAGGATGTGGGGCCGATCTGAATGACCCTCATACAGCAACCCTGTGTTTGTTCCATGATAACCCTGAGGGGTTGTTAATTTAGTGCTCGCAGCTCCAAATCGCCCTCATGCCCTGTTCTCAGATAATGGTGCAAGATCCTATCAGTTTTCTCTCTTGTCATCCATCTCACATGAAGTTGACTTTTGTCAGTAAAAGACAATGAAGAGGCAGTACAGCAGAAAGGACTCTTCTTCCTGGCTTCATGGTGTTTTCTCTCCTGTGGCTGCAAGTTGCATGCTTGCAGGAAGTCCCGTGTATTCATTCTCCAGCAAGTTCTTGTAGCCAGTCTGTCAGTTTCCTGTCTTCTGGTCTTTCCTTCTGATGCTCTGACAGGGAGTTCTTCCTGCCTGCTAGTCACAGCCTGAGATCCGTCTTCACCAAGTTCAGCCTGTGGAATGTGGAGCTGCTCTGTCCCAGGACAAGGCAGTGAGCATGTGTGCCATGAGACTGTGTGTCCCCACACCATCTTCAGTGACATCTAAATCCCATCTTCAGAGAGTAGTCCTGGCTTCCCAGTGATCCCTCCTTTAACTCTAAGATATTCTTTGCAATTTTCTTGATCTTAGTAGCTTTCCTCTTAGTAAGCTTGCCCTTACAACAGATAATAATTGTTTACCTCAAACATCCTTTTGTTTCTGTCTCCTGACTCCATTAGGACGGATACCCTTGTCCCCTGGGTTGTTCAATCCTCCTTTGAGTCCCTTTAAGGACTCGGACAAATCTACTAAGTGGGAAATATGAATGGAATTATTCATTTTATTGAGAATTTTACAATCATATTATGATTTGTAACAAACATAATTTATTTAACTAAATATTAAAAGCTTAAGAAATAATAACATAAACTGCAGTATATATTGTTTTTACATCAATATGATTAAATTTGAGAAACAGTTCTATAACACCAATGGTGAAGCCCCAGCTCCCTTTGGACTTTGGGGGATATATATACATTTGCGGATTCATCCTTGGTAACAAATGAAATATGCTAGTGAGTAATGATAATGGGAGAGGTCATGCACGAGTGTAGACAGGGGCAATATCGAAAAGTTCTGTACCTTCCTCTCAATTTTGTTGGGAACTTAAAATGACACTAAAATCCATATCTTAAAAATATTCTGAGAAAGAATCGTATGGCTTCAGAAGTAATGGGAGATGTATTCTTTAAAAACGGTGAAACAGCAATATGCCACAATGAAGAAACTAAAATGCTGGGTGCTTACAAACATAATACCTTACTCTGATGCACGGTTCAAAAATCATTTGTTTTAAATAAAAATCGAAATATGGACAAATCTTGTCATTCTCTGAAGATACTGGCATCCTGAAATAGAGAGAATTATATGTTATTAATCTTAACAATATATGCCATAGTAGCTTGTTGAGTAAACCATTCATTTTGACCAATCGTTATGTATCTAAATCTGAATATTTCCCATAACATTCTTCTATGGAAGAACTTCAACAACTCTGTTTATCTGATTTTTCACATTATTGTTTTTCTTTCTGTGATTAATTCTTGTAAGGCAAAAAATGAAAATTGTCTGGAAACTTACATTTTGGAAGACAGTGTTAAGGTTTGTGGCTGTCCAGATGACCTTTGGTCTCTTCTCTGGGAGACTCTAATCCATGTAGTACGTGAGAATAAGTTCAACAAAAACTAGGAGAAAATAAATTTTATTACAGGTCAAAAAAGTCATAATCATTGGAATTTGTAATACCAAATAGAGATTCAAGTAAGCAGCACACTTGTAATCTTCTCACCTAGGATGCCCCATGTCTCCCCACCCGCCACCCCCACCTCAGTGATCAAGAATTGGGAGAGGCTGCAGGAAGCAATGGTGCTGGTGTCACTGGGGGGACTTGATGAGCAGTGGGGAAGCGGGCGAAATACCCCTTATGTTTTCAGCTCCCAGTGCTGATTGAGGTCAGTAATGATGAAGAAAACCCAAAGGTTCACTGCTCAAGGTTGTGATGTTTGTTTCAAGCAGTGTGGTCCCCATAAACATAATGGAAAGATCCTGGATGTGAGCCTCTAGCAGAAGAGTTGACATGAGCTCTCCACACACTCTTAGCTGATGGAAAAATATGTGCACTTGGAGAAAAGACCAAGATGCACCCAGGAGAATGTCAGAGCACAGGAGAGCTTAGAGCTGGTAGGAAAGTTATGAGCAGTCCCTTCCACATTCACATTCACAGGCACACGTGTCACATTGCACAAGGTGGAAACCTTACTGTCCTTCAGGATTTAAACACTTTTTTCTAAAAAACAAACAAACAAATAAACAAAGACAAACAAAAAACTAGCAAATAATATCAAATGTATAAAGTCACAATGTCAAAATAAAAAGCAATAAGAACTTGGAAAAATTGAATAAAACTATCAGCAGGCAGTCTTTACTGGAGAAGACGCTGACATAAAGTTTTTGTGCGTGCACGCGTGCGCGCACACACACAGACACACACACACACAGAAAATCTAGGGGTGCCTGGGTGGCTCAGTAGGTAAGGCATTCGACATTGGCTAAGATCATGAGCTCAAGGCTTGTGAGGTCGTGCCCAGCATTGGGCTCTGTGCTGGCAGGTCAGAGCCTAGAGCCTGCTTTGGATTCTGTGTCTTCCTCTCTCTCTGTCCCTCCCCTGCTCATGCATTCTCTCTCTCCTTCAAAAATAAATAAAACATATAAATACGTTTTAATAGTAAATCTAGGAAAAATGAAATAGAATCCTTGTTTACTAAAATATATTTTAAGAGATGTCTACATAAAAAGTTAAAAAATATAAGAAATTGGAAAATGTCTTCGAACAAAGGGAAAGCATAGGCCAACAGAAACTTCTTCTGGGATTTTTTGGTGAACATATTAGAGAAAAAAGTATGTAAAACTTATATTTATAAGTATATGTATACTATAAAGGAAACTTAGTTGAAATAATTACATGAACATGTGATGGCTGCAATATAGCAAGTGGGAAATATCACTAGAGAAATAAAACGATATGAATAAACCACAGAGAATCTGAGTGCATAAATACATACCTGAAATGGAAAATTCACTAAATTTTCTCCATAGACAATATGCAATGCAGTAAAAAACCTGATGAAATTGATGGGGTATCAAAATATGTTTATACCATAGGCTGAGAAAGAAAAAAGAGAAATATTTCCGGAATTCAGAGACTTTCAAAACTGTATCAGGAAATCCAACGTCGGTCTAAATAGAATACAATAAAAACAGCAGAGGCAGAAAAATACAGAACACTCTTAAGTCACAAGGAATGAACAACTTACTAATATCATTTACAAATATTTATAGACACCAGAGACTTAGGACACTGCTAATAGAATAGAATAGAATAGAATCCACATCTCAGGACATCATAATGATATAACTAATGAACATTTTCAAATACACACAAAGAAATACTCTTGAAGGACCAAGGTGGATTATGAAATGACAACTCAGTGTGAAAATCAGGGAATGGGTGACATATCTTCCTCCTCTATCACCCTTACACCACAATATCTACCGCAGAATCCCTATCTCTGCCCTGCACACTCCTTCAGATTGGAATGGGATACAATCCCAAGATGAAAGAATAGAAAGCCGCAGACCCTAAATCTGAATAAAAATATTCAGACACAAACCCATGTATACTTAGTCTAATTGGTTTTGAAAAGTGTTCCAGAACCATTCAATAGGGAAAGACAGGGTATTTTACAAAGGGTGTTGGTAAACTGAAGACCCACATGCAAAAGAAAAAAAGTTGGATGTTTACATTTACACCATATACTAAAATTAACTCAAAACGGACTAAAGACATAAACTTAAGATATAAAACTATAAAGCTCCTCAAAAAAATTGGGGCAGGGGGAGATAAACAACTATATTGCCAACTATATTGGCAATGATTACTAGGGTATGCCACCAAAACCACAGACCAACAAGGAAAATTCCATTGTAGACAAAGGGGCTATATCAACCTAAAACATTTCTGTGCACTAAAGGACATGAAGAACACTGAAAAACATAGTGAAAAAAAGCACTGGCAAATCATATATCAAACAAGGAAGTCATGTCTAAAATACAGAAGAAACTACAAGTCAGGAGCAACAACAACAAACACAAAAAAACACAATGAAAAAATAAGCAAAAAAATTAAATAGACATGTTTCCAAAGAAAACATATAAATGGTGAAAAATCATAAGAAAAGATGCTCAATATCGCAAATGATCAGAGAAATGCAAATCAAGTTCACAATGAGTTATCTCCTCATACTCAGGATGGATCACACACACACACACACACACACACACACACACACACACAATTGTCAGGGCGCCTCAATGTCTCAGTTGGTTAAGTATCTGACTCTTGGTTTTGGCTCAGGTCATGATCTCAGAGCTTGGGGACAGAGGCCTGCATTGGGTTCTATGTGGATGGTGCCGAGCTGGCTTCAGATGCACTCTCTCTCTCTCAAAATAATTAAATATTTTTAGTATATGTGCTGCTGAGTAAGCACCTAAATATTTTTTAAAAATGTTTCAGTGAGGAGGTCAAAAAGGAGATTTAAACATTATTTTTGGGAATGTAAACCAGTCAGCAGTATGAAGAAGTGTATAGAGCTTCTGTAAGAAATTAAAAATACAATTACCACATGAATCAGCAATCCCACATGTAGGAAAATATCTAAAAGAATTGAAACCAAGATCTCAAAAATACATGCACACCCATGCTCAGCTTTATTCATAAAAGCCACATGGTAGAAACAGCCCAAATGTCCACTGATGGATGAATGGAGAAAGAAAGCATAGTGTACACATAACAGTGTAATATTGTTCAGCTCCAAAGAGAAGGAAATCCTATCACTTGCTACAATATGCAAGAAACTCCAGTACATAATGGTAAGTGAAATAAGCCAGTCATCCAAGGGGGGGGGCAGGGATCAAACCTGTATGATTCCACTTATATGAAGTATCCAAAGTACTAAAAGTGATAGACTCAACAAGTAAAATAGTGATAGCTCAGGGTTGAGGGGAAAGCGGAGAACAGGAATTCTTGTTCAGTAAGATCAGTTCTAGTTTTTCAAGGTGAAAGTTCTAGATATCTTTTGGGCAACAATGTGATAACGCTCCTAACCTGTGTGCTTAAACTGGTAAAGGGCATGATCTAGTTGAGTGCAGTGTAAGATGTGAGATAGTGTATGAGTCCCACTATATGATCTGGAAAAATCAAAATTATGGAGACAGTAAATAGATGAGTGGTTGACAGGGTTAAGGGGGAAGGAAGGGTGGAGAGGCAGTGAAACACTTCTGTAGAATCCATAATGATTGATACATGTCATTATATATTTCTCCAAAGTCATGAAATGCACAACATCGGGGGTAAACCTTAAAGTAAACTATGGATTTTGGGTGATAAAGATGTGTCATATAGGTTTGTAGTGTTCCATGTGTGCCTGGACTTGGGCTACAGCTTCAACAGTGCTTTACGAGCTCTGAGGTCAGCATGCCCTACCAAACACCAAAAAGGAACATCTCAACAAGATCTTCTTCCCATAGAAAGGCAGAAGAAAAGTGGGATGATATTTTGAAAGTGGTCAAAGGGAAAGAAACTGTCAACCAAGAATACCTGACTCAGCAAAGCTGTCATTCAGAATGAAGAAGAAATAAAGTTTTCCCAGCATCCTAGAAGATGATGGGTCAACATATCAAGTCTCGACCCAGGTGGCAGTTAGAAGAAAAGAGCAACGTGGCTCCAGTGGTGGTTGTTAAAGCTGTGTGTCAAAAGAAATTAGAGCTGCCCGATGGAAATGCTAAAGGGAATTCTTTAAGGTGAAACAAAGAGACAAAACTGATAATATAAACCATTTTTTAAAAACATAAACTCACTGGTAGAGGCACAAAGGAAAACCATCCTTGACTTTGGTGTAGGTAATGAGTTCAGGGATATGTCTCCCAAATCACAGGCAATAAAAGGAAAATAAAAAATCAGAGTGCTTTAAACGAAAGATCTTATTCCCAGCCAAGGAAAGAATTAAAAAGTTGAGACATCATGGACAGAGGAGAAGAAAATATTTGGAATTCAGTGTCAGGTAAAAGGCTAATATACAATATAGATAAAGAACTCATAAATTGGAATAAAAACAGAGAGAAATCGAATTTTAAACTGAGCTAAGGGCCTCAGTATACGTTTTTCTGAAGACATACAAATGGCTAATAGGTACATGAAAGGTTCTCAAAATCACTAATCAGAGAAATGCAAAATCAAAACCACAATGAAATATCACCTCAAACCTGTTAGAGGAATTTTCTAAAGATAAGAGATCATTCATATTGGGAGGATGTGAAGTAAATGAAATCTGTGGAGGAAATAAAAATGGTGTTGCCACATGGAAAATAGTATTTCACTCTTACATACATATTAAAAGGAACTGACCAGTGGGGTACCTGGGTGGCTCGTTTGGTTGAGTGTTCAACTTTGGTTCTGGTCATGATCTTCCTTTTTGTGGATTCAAGCCCCTCATTGGACTCTGTGCTCAAAGTTCCATGCCTGGAGCCGGTTTTGGATTCTATGTCTCCCTCTCTCTCTCTGCTCCTCCCCCTCCTCTCAAAAATAACTAAACATTAAAAAATTTCTCAGAATAAATAAAGGAACTGATCAGCATTTCAAAACTGTATCTGCATACCCATGCTCATTGGACATTATCCCCAATAGCCAAGAAATGGAAAGATACTAAGTATCTGCCAACCAACATATAGTTAAGAAGGTATGATATATATACAGGTACCCACCCAGATACGCACACATACACACAGTGAAACATTATTTAACCACAAAAGAAAAAATACTTGCCATTTGTGACAAATGGAAGAATCTTGATGCATTATGTTAAGTGACAAAAGCCACACAGAGAGAGACAAAGATTATATTGTCTTACATATGAAATCTAAAAAACTGAATTGGTAAAAACAAAGAGGAGAATGTGTTTGTCAGGGACTGTGAGTTGGGAGTTTGGGAAGAATACAAATTTACAGGGCTCCAGGGTGGCTTAATCAGTTAAGCATTGGATTTTAGTTCAATCATGATCTCAAGATTTCTGAGTTTGAGCCCCATGTCTGGTTCTGTGCTGACAGCTCAGAAACTGGATCCTTCTTCAAATTCTGGGTCTCCTCTCTCTGACCTTCAGCCATGTCTGTATCATGCTCTCTCTCTCTCAAAATAAATAAACATTAAAATGTTTTTAAAGAATACAAAATTATGACCAGTAGATAATAATTGTTGGAAGTCTAATGTACAACATAGTGATTACAGACAACGTGAATGTATTATAAACTTCAAAGTTGCTAAGACTAATTCTTAGCTGTCCTCAACACACACACAAATGATAAATATGTGACATGACAAACGTGTTATCTAACATGGCCATAATAATCACACAGCAATATATAAATTTATCATATGAACACACTGTAGACATCAAATATATGTAATTTTAGATGTTAATTTTGTCTTAATAAAAAAACAAAGGAGAGATTTGTAATACCTAAAACTCCTACTAAGGAAATAACTTAAGAATATAGCTAAGACATCAATGAATGAAAATGGAACACTAATTAATATATGTTTACTACAAATGATATATGTTTAATACAAAAGGTAAAGTGGAAGAAGAGCACAAGATGTAAATATAAAATAAATAGCAAATTGTAATTACAGTCATGTGAATTAAATGAATATTCCAGTTGTAAGATAGAAAGGGTCATCCTGAATAAAAGAGCAATACCCATCTATCTGCTCCTTGTAACAGACACACTGTAGATTCAAAGGCACAAATAGGTGAAAGTAAAAGGAAAATAGACCCTACAGACAGGAACTGAAGAAGTGAGCAAAAATGGCTGTCCTAACAACAAAGTAACTGTTAGAACAAGACATATTAGTAGAAATTAAAAAGAAACATTTCAAAATGTTAAGGCTGTCAAGATAAGAGGAAGAGAAAACAATTATCGACATATATTATTCACCAAACTACAGAACCATCATTACACATGAAATAGAAACTTGCAGACTTAGGATAAATAATTCAATAAGTATACTTGAAGACTGAAATCTCTTCCTTTAGTAAGTAAAACCAGTTAGTCACAAAATCAGGAAGACTATGGAACACTGTCCAAACACTAGGACCCAGCTTGAAATAACTAAGTTGTGTAATTTAGTCCTAGGTCATCAGTAGGGATCAAAAATTTTAAGGATGGAAATATTCAAAGTATTTTCTCTAAAGATGGGGAAATACATGAGAAGAAACAATGGGAAGAAATCTGGGAAATTTACAACATGTGGAAAGTGATCTACTTTTGAAAAATTTAGAGTTCAAAGATGAAATCTTTGAAAATATCTTGTACTGGATGATAGAAATTACCTTGTACTGATAATGTACAGAGAATACATCACAACTTTTCGGATGAAACTAAAGTAGTGTTTAGAGATAATTTGCCCATTATCAATTACACTGAAAAGGAAGAACATTATAAATGCATGATCTAAGATGCTTCCCGCTCAAGAAGCAAGAAAAGAAGACCCAGTAGATGGAAGAAATGATACACATATGTTTAACTTAAAGCTGAATGTGAAATATGTAGAGTAGAATAACTCACAGTAGCCCCAGATGGATCAATACCCAAATATCCAAAAGCACCCACAATAGAATTGGTGAATACATTGTAGTAGATCAGACAACAGAACAACAAAAAGATGTGGACAATTTATAACTTGGTGCAGCTGGAGGCATAAATTCCACAAGTTTCACTTCACCTGAAAATGCCAAAAATAAAATATGTGTGCCATATGATTCCATTCATATGAACTGTTATTAAAATGCAGCAATGAACTTGATAGCAGCATTTTGCAGTGCAGGTAATATGGCTTTTCTCATTCCATGCAACAGTGACTCCAAAAACTAAGCCATCTGTTGGCATATAGCATGTGATCCATATGTATGTACATTTTACCACCATAAACAATATCAGAGGAGAATATTATGAAGAAATGCAAATATATTTAAATGTGACTTCTCTGATGTGGAAGGCAACTGAAAATACTAATATTTATTCTTATTTTTAAAAAGCCTTTAGAAAGGGGCTCCTAGGTGGTTCCATTGGCTGAGTGCCCAACTCTTGATTTTAGTTCAGGTCACGATCTCTGAGTTTGTGAGTTTCAGGCCCACATTAGACTCTGTGCTGACATTGGGGAACCTGTTTGGAATTTTCTCTCGCCCCTTCTCTCCCTCTTTCCCTGTCCCATCCACTTTCTTTCTCACACAAAATAAATAAATAAATAAATAAAAAGAAACATTAAAAAAAACCTTTAGGAAGATAGAAATGAATAGGAAACATCCATGCAAAGATCCTGAAAAGATATAACTCTGAAACTGAACTTGTATAAACTGAGTGTTTAAAAAAGAGCAATTTCCGGTACACTTGGGTAGATTAGTCAGTTGTGCTTCTGCTCAGGTCATGATCGGATGGTTCCTGAGATGGAGCCCCAAGTCAGGCTTTGTGGTCATACCATGGACCCTGCTTTGGACTCCCCTTCTCTTTCTGCCCCTCCCACCGTTTGAATTCTCACTTTCTCAAAATAAATCCATTAACATTTGAAATGAAAAGGAAGATTTTTAAAGTATGAAAAGAAACATAAAAAACATAAGAACATTAATTAAATAGATGAGAAAGTGCTAATTTGTACCCACACAATATGAAAAGCAGATTTTCAAAAAATGCAAAGTCATTCACTGGAAAAGTATAGTCTTTTCAATAAATGTTGTGGAAACAATGGAATATCAAATATTATTAATTATATACATTATACTATATTTAAAATGCTCAAAATTGATCACACTTAAGTAAAAAAAAGAGTTTAAGATGTATTATAAAAAACACAGTTGTACAGAGAGTTTTCAGACAGAAAACAAGAAACATGACCCATAAAAGAAGAAACTGATGAAGTGTAGTTCATCAAGATAGTATCTGTTCTTTGAAGAGAAAAGAAAGTCAGAAACTTGTGAAGAAACATTTACAAACCATACATCTGATAAAAGAGCTAGTGCCACGGTACATAAAGATTTCTCAAGATATAATGAAGCAAAGTAATAATATTAGCAAAATGTTTCAATAGATAGTTCAAACGGCATGTCTAGAGGTCAGAGTACAGAAAATGATGCCCAACACTAGTAGTCCCAGAAGAGAATTCAAATTAAGACAATCACATACCAGACTTCCTGTTCAGGAAATACAGAGTTGGTAGACTTTTCTCTATTCCTCCCACCGAAAGAGCTACAGCCCTTGGGCATATACACCAGATGACATACGGTTCAGAAAGGTAATGAGAAAGCTGACAGATTCCAGTCCTGGACCCCGAGCAATGACATGGTGGTGAGCTCCCCGCAACTTCCCTCTATCTCACATAGACTGGTGTCAGAGAGGCTGCCAAACCGTAGACACCAACAGGTATGAAGAAACGCTTCAAAATGTTTTGTTTTCCTTCAGTAAAATAACGTAAAAAAGGCATGCTAGAAAGAAAAGTTTTAGAACGCTAGCGGCATGATTCTAATAAAAAACCATTGACTATCCACCAAAAATATCAACAGGCATACAGGGGAAATCAAGACATTCTCCGATAAAGGAAAACTAAGAATATGTATCACCCCCAGACCCACTCTGAAAGAACTGCTAACGAGAATAAAGGGTAAAAGAAGGAATCTTGGATCATCAGGAAGAAAGAGAGACCAAAAGAAAAAATAAAACTTTCAGTAGGTACAATGGACTTTCCTTCACCTCCTATGTTTTCTAAATTGGTATTTAAGCAAAATTATCACATGAAGCAAAACTATAAGTTCCATCTGATTCTCACTGTAAGTAGAGAAATATGTAGGACACACAGCATAATTGGGACACGGTAAGAGGCCATAAAGCAAGTCTCTACATTTTACTCAAACTGCTGTGGGTTGTGAGAGACTGTATAGACAGGGATCTATGGATATATATTATCTATGTAAAGATATAGAATATCTATGTTATTTATATAAAAGAGATTAGAGTATATGTGTACATATATATCTTTATATAAAGCTATTTATGAAGAAAAGATCTACTTTGCTGTAAGTGATGCTCTTTCAATGAGGCAATGATGTAGAAAAATAGAACTTTCACTTTTATCTCACAGCATCAGTAATATAGCATCACAGACAACACATTCTAATTGGATCAGAAACCATAATTAACAGTTAAAAGATAAAGAAATAAAGAAAAAGGTAAGTGCAGGAAAATAATATAGGAAATTATATTCATGGACTTTGGCTCACTTCTGAAATAGGTCCATAATAATCATTGTAACACATAAAATGCTAAGTAGGACTATAGTAACATTAAAATTCTGAGCATTCTAAGGAGAGAGAAAGGAAAATAAAGAAAGGAGACAAAGAAAAAGAGAAGAATAGAAAATTGACCAAAGAAACTCTTTGGCTTAAGATATTATGCTGAGTGAAATAAGTCAGTCAGAGAAGAACAGATACCATATGTTTTCACTGATGTGTGAATGTTGAGAATCTTAACAGAAGACCACGCTGGAAGGGGTGGGGAAAAATAGTTACAGAGGGAGAAGGAGGCAAACCACAAGAGACTCTTAAATACAGAGAAAACCGAGGGTGGATAATGGGATGGGGGAGAAAATGGGTGATGGGCTTTGAGGAGGGCACTTGCTGGGATGAGCTCTGGGTGTTGTATGTAAACCAATTTGACAATAAGTTATATTTAAAAAAATAAATAAAATTCTGATCATTAAAAGACTCCAATATGAGTGTAAAAATGCAGGTCACAGGTATTTGCATCTTAAAGGCTCACAAAAGAGCTCTTCTCTAAAAGGGGACAAAAACTGCTAAGAAGTGAAAGAAGACACCACCCTGGAGAAGTGGGCCAGAGACACAACCAGCACTTCTCCTTCTCACAAAGAGAACAGCCTCGGGTTTACAACCCAGGTAAACGGCACTCCTTATAACCAGCAGAAGTTCTCAATTTTTCTCAGACTATTGACTCATAAATTTAAGGACAATTTGGTACAATGTATATTTACACAATATAATTGAAAAGTGTAGGGGTAATTTAATATACTGAAATATACATCTATGACTGTCCAGTTGCATGCTAATGCTTACAGGGAAGTATATTATAATTATACATAAATACAATTATATTTATACATTTTTACTTTATTTTGAAAACCATAGCATTTATATTCCATAAATATACTATATAATATGTAGTTATGTATAATAAATGATTATAGTTCTTATAATTGGAGAAAGACATAGCAAAGACTTTTCATAACATAATTATTCATAAAACCCACATACTAAAAAGGAACTAAATTTATGAGAAGGTTTTTTTAAATTTCATATTCATATAAGACAGCAGTAAAAATTCACAAACTGTAGACAAATGTGTTAATATGGATGGATTACAAATAGCATCTGGGAAGGAAGGGAGACAAACATAAAAATGCACACTGAATGATTCATTCAGTTAAAGCCCCCAAGTAAGCAGAGATCTTTCCTAAAATGAAAATGGACAGTCCTGATAAAGACTCTAAACTTCTGTCTCTTGATGAAATTTGTACTTGTGTGATTCTAACTATTTTGTAATCAATTTGCACAATCATATGGCTAGATTCCTTGGTGTGTTGTAAAATTAAATATAATGTTAATTCCAGGAGAAAGAGCATTTCTAGAAGCACAGCTTTCTAGGAAAAGCAAGAACTGGAAATTATCAAATGTACATTAAAGGTATAAAAATATAAATAATGTGTCATGGTGTCAAACAGTGGAATAATAAAGCCTTTAAACTAAATGAACTACAAATACATATAAAACTATGAATGAACTCTACAAGCATATTAACTGACAAGCTTTTTTACTTTTTATTTTTTACGTTTACTTATTTTTGACAGATGAAGAGAGAGGATGAACAGAAGAGAAGTAGACAGAGAGGGAGACCCAGAATCTGAAGCAGGCTCCAGGCTCCGAGCCTAAAGTGGGGCTCAAACTCACAAACATTGAGATCCTGATCTGAGCTGAAGTCAGAAGCTTAATTGGCTGAGCCACTCAGGCACCCTTTTAGTAGAATCTGGAAACCTTTTAGTAGAATCTGGAAACCTTTGAAAACGTACCATGTCCTTTTCATCAACATTGTAGAGTAGGTCAGAGTTGTTAGAAGCACAGGACGTCCAACTCTCATTCCAGGATTTTCTCTCAGTGCTAACGTAATAGCAGCTGTTGGAATACATATACCACTCTTTCAGGCAATGGCAACAGTGACACGCTGGAGAGAGATCATGAGACATTATCCAAAAAGCTTTGAATATTAAAAGATGAACTTTACATACTTGTATATGTATATATGTGTGTGTACGTAACATATTCACATACGCTCACATGTTGGTAAAACTAAAATAAACCACACACACCCTCAGAGAACAGTGAGGCTCTCCTCCCCTAATTTATGTGCCCGCCTAAAGCAACCACAGAAATGTCCATCTCCACACGGGCTGAGAGTCACTGAGCAAAACCGCCTTCATGAAGGGATTTATCTTTTCTCCTGTTACAGGAGGACGAAATGTGAGGCAGTTGTAACAACGGGTACGGAGATATTAAATGAGTATTTCTTCCTGTTGCTGCCTAAAACGTAATAGTCTCTTGTAGTCATTATTTTTAAAAGGTCATTAAGCGATTTTCTAATTCAGTTTCCCCAAAACAATCTATTACCATCTTTGCCTAGCTTAACACAGAGATAAAATAGACACTAAACCAATTTCAGAATATGCTGAGTGATGTTGTACCTTTCTGGATCGTTGTTCCCAGGGATGTTTTGTTCTGCTCTGCTCCTTCTGTAGCTTGGACATTAAGGTAATCTTCAAAAACCATAATATTAAATAAAGTAAATCACAATAAGTTAAAATTTGGCATACTATTTTACCAGAAAACTTTAATAAAGGAATAAGCATGAGGGGGCAAATAATTCAAAAGCTTAAAGAACCAAACCTCACCATCTCTTATAATATTTGGTTTAACCAATCTTAAGATAATTCATAGTTCTCCATAAAGTCTCTTGTATAACTTACCTTTGAGTTATGAAATCTAAACATGTTTAATTCTCCCTACAATTATTCTGTTATTTCTACTTTAGATAAATTCAGAATAACTATTCCACATTTAGAGCATATGTGCATTAAAAATGAGATAATAAAATTCAAAATGTTACATAATACATCAAGGAACTGATGATCATTAAAGTGAAAAATTCCCTTTTAGCTACTTACTTACATAGAATAACAGCTATTGTCACCACGGTGGACATCAAGACGAGGCAGATGATTCCCAGGATCCCAGCAATGAGCTTCTCTGGACATGATGGTAAATAGTAGGAAGAGAAATGAAAACACTGAGAAACAATGCATGGAGAAAATAATTTAGAAAATTTACAAACAACAGAACCAACAGGGCACAGGGAAGCACATATAATAACTTGCACCTGAAACCCATCGTGACCATTGTAATCTTCTCTCAGAATAGACATTGCACCTGAAACCCATCGTGACCATTGTAATCTTCTCTCAGAATAGACATTGCACCTGAAACCCATCGTGACCATTGTAATCTTCTCTCAGAATAGGCATTCAATTACAATACCATATCCAACGTCCAGCTCTGATCCTCACAAGTGACAAATATGTGAGATTATTTCCTACCCTTTCCCTACACCCCTGCACCCCAACTTCACATCCTAGAACACACACACCTGTCTGTGTTAAAAGTCTTACCTTTGCAGTGGTAGTCCTTGCTGTTCCCTTGAGGATCTTGAGAAGTCCTTTGAAGATTTAATTCTGCATAGGCTATGTCTTCCTCAGGTACTGAAATGGAACTTTTAGTGCCCCTAGGTTTCCCTGGCTGTCTTTTTGAGCCCTTAGCGTGATGGAGTTCTGCATACGTAACGCCTTGGTTATTCATGTCTGCAGCTGAGGAAGGTCAGGCACAGTGCTGTCTGAAACTGAACTGAAGGTCTTGATAAAGAGTGTGTGTAATGTGCTGACAACATTGTGAGTACAGTGACACTGGGTGGAGTATGGGGTGAGTGATACCACTCACTTTTGCAGTTGAACAAGGTAAAATCTGGTACTAACTTCCGCAGAGCTTGAAATAACTGTTTCATGATAGAATAAGTGGATTTTTACAATAGTATTGGTTGGAAATCGTGTAAAGCAATAAATTAGTGAAGAAGAAAGGAATTCATGAATAATAACATCCTCATGAATGTAAGATCAGATTCCACAGACATATTTCCACACTATTAGAAAAACCAGGTTAAAACTTAAATGCTGTATTAGGGGAAAAAAAGTTGCACCAATTTTTTGGCAAGGTTAAAAACCATTATTGCTTAAAAATTAAGTCCTCTGAGATTGGAGAATATTATTTTTAGCACATATAGGAATTTCCTGTTGCAAATGACTTTTATTTGTGCCTTTCGATTGCTTTACTAAAAAGTAACGCAGTGCTATCAAAGTGATATTTTACTTTGAACATCTGTGGAATTCTGAGAATCATTAGATTTTACAAGACATATGTTATGAGTTTCAGAAGGTTACATGACACACTAAAATTATCCAAAGCAGGAACAATAGTAAAAACAGAAAAACAAAACATATTTTTAAAAGAGGACTTAATGAACATCTGAAAGTGACAACTGATTTAATGGCAAAGAAATGAAACCTTTAAGATAAATAAAGGTGTAGATCATTTATGGAAGAACAGAGTTGTTACAAGCTTCTAGAAAGATCTACGATTTCAAAAGGAGTAAGCATAGCTCTAGTTGTATATTTGTACTAATAAATCACATAAATCTAATATCAGACTTCAGTCAGTGAGCTCTGGATTACTCCTGGTGTCAAAGTACAAGTTAATCACGTTTAAAAATTATTTTGTGCCTATCTTTCTAGTTTACTAATCTAAAAGAGGAATTAAAATATGTAAGATATAATGCATATAAAGCACTTAAACTCAATCTGACTGTTATAAGGTCTCAATAATATATTAGTTATTTTAATTACTTTTAACACAATAAGCATTTATTGGTACTGATTCATATCATTTAGACTTTTTAACATAATTCATTACACAGGAGTGTCTTTCAGTATTGAATATCTTTCTTGACCAGGTTTTGTTCCATCTTATAAAAAGTCTTTGGACTGTTTATAGTTAAATTTAAATGAGCATTTTTTACAAAAAGTACCTCATCTCACATTTTATGAAAAATCAACTTCTTTCATTTATCAAAGTAAATATATGAGGAATTATGATATAATTGTCCTTTATGATATAATAGCTTCATTTTAAGAACCTATTTTTAATGCTAGGCATATATTAAATAATATATAATATATCATTGATGACAATTAATGACAAATCCAAATTAAGTGCTCTTTGCCATGATGCTTATGTGATCTCACCCAAAATTATATTACTTAACAAACTCAATTATGCATATGCATATGATCTTAATGACTTCTCCACAGTGAAGAATTTGAATATTTTAAGATCTCTAACATATTTCAGTCATTCTAGTTTGTTACCCTGAATTGTTGGAAATCAGATTCCAATGTTCCCTGAGATGTGATGGTATATTAGCTGTGCCTCCAGTGCATTGGTGTCTCCCACTCCCTGGCTACTAGAGAGACAGGACAGGACTGACTCGTACCTTCTGTTGGCCAGACAGTCCTGCATCTTCCAGAAGGAACCAGGCTACTTTCGTAAACAGGTAATATCTGTGGTCTTCACAGCCTGCCGGCCCCGTGAGACCTCAGAGTGAGGCAATGGTGGAAAAAGTAGATTTCTCATCAATGTGTCACTTAACATTTGCACAGGAAATTCTTACCCTTGGGCTATTTTGAAGACACTTTATGTCATCACACACCTCCAGAAGGTAGAGACTTTGAGCTTGCAGTGTGTCATGTAGGTTGTCCCTAGGCAAATGCCTCTGACAAATTGTATGTGCCACAAGACATTGGGGTCAGAGACGACCAGTCAGTCAGTGTTAACTTGCTCACATCTGAATCACAAACACGGAGGACTTAGGTCTTGTGTAAAATAGCTTAGATGTTTGCGTTTTACCTTTAGACCATTTTGCTAAATCTTGACACTGCATACTTTTCTTATGCCCTTGTTATGTCATTTCTTTTATACCAAAGATATTCTGAAATCATCATCCTGTAGACAGGTATTTATTTATATGTGACACTAATAGTGAAAACTACATTTTCAATTTTATTGTAACTGCCATAAAGACATCAATTTCTGAATTTATCTTATCAATTTTCTACCATAGTTTTAAATATACCTACATTCTATTTGTATTATTTGTAAACAAGTTTACGTTTCTGCTGAAAAAAAACCAAATGCCTCTAATAAAGTTAAAATATTGAGTTATATTGAATAATAGCACTATACCAGAGATTTGAATATTAAATAATTATTTATGTTACCTATTTATTCCTTCTCCAATGATAACTAATGTCTGTATTTTAATAGAAATATTTGTTGTAAATGAAAATAGTCTAAATCTATATAGGGGATAAATAACAAAAGTTTAAAAATTTCACTTATTTCAAAATATTGGAGAAGGAAAGAGAAAGTACTTAAAAAGTTTTTTTAATGTTTCTTTATTTTTGAAAATGTTTCTTTATTTTGAGAGAAAGAAGGAGACACAGAATCTGAAGCAGGCTCCAGGCTCTGAGCTGTCAGCACAGAGCCTGACATAGGGCTTGAACCACCAACCACAAGATATTACATGAGCTGAAGTCGGATGCTTAACCAATTGAGCCACCAAGGCATCCTGAGAAAGTACTTTTAAAACTCAATTAAACAACACATGAACATCCAAGGAATAAAACTTTAAATCCAAATTAGGTAATTGGCATCAATGGAATTCTTTTCCTTGTTTTCCATTGTTGGATATGATTTGCTAACAATTTGCAGGATATTCTTTCTATCGATCTGTAGTTCCGGGTTTTGTTTGTTTGTTTGTTTTTGGTTTGCAAAAGTGGTTGATAGTATTATTTTTATTTTCATAAAATTTATTTTTCATGCTGTATAGTTGACATCCAATCCTAAATTAAGTTCTGGTGTAGACATAATGATTCATCATTTATACACATTATGCTATGATCATCATGAAAAATCATCATACAAAATGAATACAATGGTCTTGACTATATTCCCTATGCTGTAGTTTACATCTCAGTGAATTATTATAACTGAAAGTTTGTACCACTTACTTTCTTTCACTTATTTCGGCCATCCCTCCTTCCCACTCCCCAAGGGAAATCACACCTTTGGTCTCTCTCTATATGAGTCTATTTGTTTTGTGTGTTTATTTGTATTTCTTTTTAGATTTGACATAATTAGGTAAATAATAGGGTATCTGCCTTTCTTTGTCTGACTCATTTCATTTAGTATAAAACCCTCTAAATCCAACAATGGCTGTTTTGTCAAAAATGATAAAATTTTGTTGAGGTACCTCCATACTGTTATCCATGGTGATTACACCAATTTAAATTCCCACCAACAATATATACGATTCACTATTCTCCACATCCACACCAATATTTGTTATTTCATTCTTTTTGATTCAGACATGTGTGAACTGATACCTCCTTATGTTTCTTAAATTTTTTTAATGTTTGTTTATTTTTGAGAGAGAGAGAGAGAGAGAGGCAGACTGCAAGTGTGGGAGGGGCAGAGAGAGAGGGAGACACAGAATCTGAAGCTCCAGGCTCTGAGCTGTCAGCACAGAACCCACGTGGGGCTCGAGCCCACCAACCAGGAGATCATGCCCTGAGATGAAATCAGATGCTTAACTGTCTGAGCCACCGAGGCAGCCTTCTCATTATGGTTTTGATTTGCATTTTCCTGATCATTAGTAATGTTAAGCATCTTTTTATGTGTCTGTTGGCCTTCTGTATATCTCCTTTCAAGGAACATCTATTCAGGTCCATTTTTAATGGAATTCAGTCCATTTTTAACCACTTGTGTGTGTTCCTTTGGTGCTGAGCCGTAGAACTTCCTTACATATTTTGGATATTAACCCCTTGTCAGATATATCATTTCCAAATATCATCTCCCATTCAGTAGGC
Source organism: Mungos mungo (assembly GCA_004023785.1). Classification (NCBI taxonomy): domain Eukaryota; kingdom Metazoa; phylum Chordata; class Mammalia; order Carnivora; family Herpestidae; genus Mungos; species Mungos mungo. The sequence goes on along the minus strand of PISW01003011.1, from coordinate 96,194 downwards.
TGCCTTTTTGTTTTGTTGATAGTTTCCATGTCTGGGCAAAATCTTTGTAGTTTGATATATTGTTTATTTTTCATTTTGTCACCATTCCCTATGAAGACAGACCCAAATGAGACCTACCTCCAAGAGTTTATTGCCTATGGTTTCTTTGGGAGTTTTATGGTTTCAGGTCTTACACTTCCATCCTTAACACATTTTAGGTTTATTTTTGTGTATGGTGTAAAGAAGCAGTCCAGTTTTATTCTTTAGGGCATAGTTTTTTAGTTTTTAAAAATCCCATTTACTGAAGACTCTCTTTTCCTCTTTGTCTCCTCTTGCCTTCTTTATCCTATATTGACCCTACAGACAACAGGCTTATTTCAGGGGTTTCTATTCTGTTCCTTTCTTCTATGTTTCTATCGCTGTCCCACACTGCTTTGGTTGCTAGACCCTTGTAGTATACTTTGAAATGTAAGGACATGTTTCTTCCAGTTTTTTCGTTTTTATAATGATTGTTTTGGATATTCAAAGTTTCTTGTAGTTCCATACAAACTTTTGGATAATTTATTCTAGTTCTCTGAAAACATTATTGGTATTTTCATAAGGATTAGATCAAACTATAGGTCATTTTGTGTATATGTATATTTTCACAATATTAAATCTTGCAGTCCATAAGCACAATAATGTGCTTCCCATTTATTTATTTCTGTCAATTCAAATTTCTTCTATCTATAGCTTATAGGTTTCAGAGTACAGGAATTTTACTTCCTTGGTTAAATTTATTCTTAAATAATTTATTTTTATAAATATAATTATGCATGCAATTATTTTCTTTATTTCTCTTTCTTGTAGTTGTTTTTACTAGTGTATAGAAATCCAGTGATTTCTGTATATTAATTTTGTATCCTGCAACTTACCTGATTTCATTCATTAATTCTAATAGGTTTTTTTGGTGGAGTCTCTCAGTTTTTTACCTAGAAAATCATGTCATTTGCAAATAGTGACTGTTTCGCACTTTCCTTATCAAATTGGGTGTCTTTTATTTCTTTTTCTTTTTGGATTTCTGTGCCTAGGACCTCCAGTACTATGTTGAAAATAAAAGTGACATGAGTGGACTCCTTGTCTTGATCCTGATCTAATAGGAAAAGCTTTTGGCTTTTCATTATTGAGAATGATGTAAGTTGTGGGCTTGTAATATTTGGCCTTTATTATGAGGAGGTATTCCCTCTCTATACACTTTGTTGAGAGTTTTTATCACAAATCAATGTTGAATTTAGTTAAATGATTTGTCTGCATCTACTGGGATTACCATATGATTTTGATCTCTCAGTTAATGTGGTGTGTCAAATTGTTTGATTTGCAGATATTGAACCATCCTTACATATATGGAATAAACCCCACTAGATTGTGGTGTATGATCCTTTTAATGTATGGTGATATTTTGTTTGCTAATATTTTGGTGAAGATTTTTGAATGTTAATCAGTGATACTGGTCTATAATATTCTGTGTGTGTGTGTGTGTGTGTGTGTGTGTGTGTGTGTGTGTTTGTCTGTGTGTCTGTGTGTCTGTGTGTTGGGTCCTTGCTTTGTATAGATATCAGGGTAATGCTGTCCACACAGAGAATCTGAAACTTTTCCTTTGTCTTCAATTTTGGGATTAATTTGAGAAGTGGTTTAAGCCTTCTTTAAAATTGGATGGAATTTATCTCTGAAGCCATCTGGTCTTGAATATGTGTTTGTTGAGTGTTTTTGATTACTGACTCCTTCCTTTACTATTAATAGGCTTAGATTTCCTATTTATTTCTGATCCAATCTTTGAAAATTTGCATATATCCATTTCTTGATTGTCTAAGTTGTTCACACTAAGTTTCTTATGATCTTCTGTATTTCTGAAGTGTATGTTGTAACTTCTGCTCCTTATTTCTGAATGCATTTATTTGGGTCCTCACACTTTCCCCCCCTGATAATTCTATTTAAAGTTTTATCAATTTTGCATATTTTTTTCAAAGAATTAAGTTTTAGTTTCATTGACCTTTTGTATTGGTTTTGTAGTCTTGTGTACAATTATTTCCACTCTCATCTTTATTATTTCTTTCTTCTAATATATTTAGGTTTCTTTGTTCTTTTACTTGTTCCTTTAGGTATAAAGACAAATTGTTTATTTTAGGCTTTTTTTAATTTATAGAGGTAGGCCTGTATCTCCATAAAATTTCCTCTTGAAAAGATTTTGCTGTCTTCCATATATTTTGAAACACTGCAATTTCTTTTTTCATTTTTCTCCAAGGATTTTTTATTTTCTCATTGATTTCTTCATTGACCCTTCAGTTGTTTAGTGGCATGGAGTTTAGCATCCATGTGTTTGCTTTTTATACAGTTTCTTCCTTATAATCAATTTCTAAATGCATGTATTATTGTGGTCATAAAAGAGGCAAGATATGATTTCAACCTTAAAGTTCATAAGACTTGTTCTGTGCCCTTGAAGGTAGTCTCTTCTGGAAAATGTTCCATGTGCACTTAAAAATAATGTGCATTCTTTTGGCTTTAGATGCAATGTTCCAGATACATCTCTTAAATTCATCTGGTCCAATGCACAACTTTTCTTTATCAATATTCTGTCTTGGTGCAGCAACCACTGATGTAAATGGGGACTCAAAGTATCCTACTATTATTGTAATACTGTCAATTGATCGCTTTAACCCTATTAATATTTCCTATATATGTTTTGGTCCTCCTATGTTGGGTATATGGTTATTTACCATGGTTATCCTTTTGTTGGATTGATCCATTTATCATTATCTATTGACCTTTATTGTGTCATATTATAGTCTTTGTTTTACAATGTATTTTGTCTGATATAAGAATTGTTACCCTACATTTGTTTTTATTTCCATGTGCATGGAATATCTCTTCCCATCTTCTCACTGTCAGGACTTCAGGTCTGAAGTGAGTCTCTTATAGGCAGCATATAGATGGGTCTTGTTTGTTTTTTTAAAATCCATAGGTCACCATTCATTACTTTGATTGCAGCATTTAATTCATTTACATTTAAAGTATCTATTGATAGGTATGTTATTTTGTAAATTAGTTTTCTGGTTGCTTTTGTAGTTTTTTCTGCTCCCATCTCTTTTTTGTGCTCTTCCCTTGTGATTTGCAAATTTTCTTTAGTGTTACACTTTAATTTCTTTTTCTTTATTTATTTGCATTTCTCTAATAAGTTTTTGGTTTATGGTTCTCTCTCTCTATATATATACACATGTAATATATATATATATATATGTATATATATATACACACACACATTTATCACCTTGTATATGAGCATATGTGTGTGTGTGTGTGTGTGTGTATATATATACACACACATATATATATATATTATATTTTAAGTTGATGGTAACTTAAATTCAAATCTATTCCACAATCATTACATTTCTACTACCTCTTCCTTGTTTTATGTTTTCAACATATATTACTTCTTTTTACTCAGTGTATTATTTAACTAATTATGTGGTTATAGTTGATATTACCTTGAGAATACATTATTCTTTTTATAGGTAGATTTCTATCATTTATATGAGACAGAAAATTCCTAGAAAAGGCAAATTAGCAAACTGAAACACAACAAAAAGAAACTTGGGCAAACCCACCAGGTAATAAAGAAATTGAGTTCATTATATAAAGCTTCATACAAAAAAAATTATACTCAGAAGCTCAGATACCATCAGTAGTGAATAATGACACTTAAAAAAAATATTGATCTCCTCCCCAACCCATTTTAAATGCTGGGAGACATAGTTGCAAAATTTGCTTTGAATAGTCATGCATTCTGCAAAGAAATTAACAGACTGTCTTTCATATTTGCTTAGATGTTTATAATTTTCAAGCCTTTCTTACTTCTTCAAATACCCAGTTTTCCATCTCATACTATTATCTTAGGCCTGAATAATTCCCCTACCTTAGCATTTCTTGCAACAAAGGCTTGTTGGAGATAGATGGTCTGAGTTGCTTTTTGAAAATGTTTTAATCTATCTTCATTCTGGAAGACAATTAATGATATTGAGTTCTGGGTCAGCGGTTTTTCTTGAGATGAATATTTTCTTATAACTTTCATTATTTCTAATGAATTTCTGGTCATATAAAGTGTTGTTATTACTTCATTTCTCTCAAGATTTCTTCTTATTTCTTTCAGAAGTATGACTACAACATACTCACTTGTGATTTAGTTTTTGTTGACCTTATTTGGATTTTGTTGGACTTCCTGAATTAACTTGGTGTTTTTCAACAAATTTGAAATAGTTTTCATCATTATTTCTTCAAATATTTTTTCTGCCAAATGTTTCCTTCCCCTTGTAAGATCCTAGTAACTCATGTAATAACTTTTGATATTATCACATTAATCTCTTTTTAAAAATACTTTAGTTCCTTGTCAGATCAGATTATTATTCTTATCCAACCAGAGCACTTAGGAGTACACAAGCTAACTTAAAAATTTTATCAATGTTTATTTATTTTTGAGAATCAGAGACAGAGCATGAGCAGCAGAAGGGCAGAGAGGAATCTGAAGCAGGCTCTAGGCTCTGAGCTCTCAGCACAGAGCCCAGTGCGGGGCTCAAACTCACGAACTATGAAATCATGACCTGAGCCAAAGTTGGATGCTTAACCAACTGAGTGACCCAGGTGCCTCCACAAGCTAAAGTTTTAAATGTTGCATTAGTAAGAGGCACACAGAAAACAATACTTGTAATTATGGGAAGAGCATCATAAAATGGAGGGCATAGCAACACTTTTTAGAGCCAATCTCTGTTATCTCCAATTTTACACTCTTTAATAACTAGAAGACGAAATTTTCATTAGTAAATTTGTTACATGAGATTGGACAAACACAACTCAGTCCTTCCTGCATTCTCCTTGGAACTGCCCGCAAAGAATACATTTTCTGCTCAGTAAATTTTAAAAGGGCACCATCTTTCTCTGAATTTAATACTAAAACGGGTAATGTTTAACTCTGGGACCCAGAAAACAAGCTCATTATGTTCAGTACCTAATGTATATTCTCAGAAAGTTAGACAGAGAAAACTTTCATTTGGATCTTTATACTCCTGATTTCTCCATGATTCTTTGTGTTCTGAATTTACTTCTTATTAGCAGACCTGTATTATTGTTTTTTATAATGGAAAGGTTTAAATAGATAGATAGATATCTCACATCCCCAACCCATTGTAAATGCTGGAAGACACTTCTGCAAACTTTATTTTGAGTAGGCATGCATACAGCAAAGAAATTAACAGAAGACTATCTTTCATGTTTACCCAGATGTTTATAATTTATCATGCCTTTTTATAAATGTATATATTATTTACATATGTATGTATGTATATGTATATATATCCAGTGTTTTTCTGGTGTATCCCCCAACCCTAGCTCACTCTACCAAATAATTCCCATGGCTTCTTATGGGTAATTGTAAAAGTTCAGGCATCTTTTTATGTACTTATTTAGATATGTAAAGTAATAGTTTGAAAGAAAATTGGGAATTTCTCCACATCAGAATGTATTAAGTAGTTTCCCTCTTACTTTTCTACATTCTCAATTAAGAGATGCATAAATGTGGATGGGATACTCTAACTTCAGAAGGAAAAGGCTTTTTCAGTCTCTTCTTCCCCTAGGACCAAGTAAGATCCTCAACTCTAGAAACCAAACAAGCTATCTTGCCAAATCTTGATAATTTTTTCAAAATTTCTTCAATTCTAAGAGCCAGGCTTATATAAAAACAAATAACACATTGAGTGGAAAGACTGGGGTTCTTGACCAGTAAGAGAAAGAACAGTAATTGCAAATTGATATCAAATGTGACACATCTCCAGAAAAAAAGTATACTTGTTCAGTGTCCATACATGAAGTGCATTGAATTTCTCAAAAACCTTTCTTAAAATGCAAATATCTCTCATGTTTATGATTGAAATAGTTAAGTAAGACTACATTCCTGATGACTGGTCAAACTAATATATTATAACAATAGATATTTGGATGGGTGGAGTTCTCTTGGAAATAAACCTGTTTTGAATATTGGAAAAGCAAAATAGAAATAAATCACATATAGCAAGAATGTCGTGGGTAGGCTTTATCATAAAGATCTTTGGGCACTATATTATTTATTCTTCAGAACAGCCCTATGAGGTGACTACAATCATGATAATCATGTCATAGGTGATAGCATAGAAACATCAAGTTCTTACGTCAAAAGGACTGAGATCTAGTGAATACTTGTGTGTCAAGAGGTACTGTTCAAATAATCAAGTAACTCTATGAATATGATACTATTTCTATCACAATTTACAAGAGAGGAAACTGAGCCAGAGCAGTTACATAATTGAGTCACAGGGTTCAGAGTTTGCATCCAGAAATTACATTGAAGTGACCTGGTTTTATTGCTGATATCCTTACACTTTATAGTACACTGCTTATTCCTCATTTGTGTTGATCAAGAACCCTGTGCAAACATCTGTATAATGATAGTTAGCATTATACAAAACTACTTTAAGAATTTTTGGCATAGAGGACACAAAAAACTAAACGGGAGGTTAAAAAAGTACTAAATTTTTCATCTGTTGTCCAATAGTTTTCTTTTACAGACAAACTTACCTATTTCATGAAATACAATGAAAAAAATATTCCTATGGCTTTTATGGTAGATTGTTAGGAAATAGGACATCGGATCTCAGTTCTCAGCACTGTCCTTTAGTATGAAACGTCCTTATAGGACTTCTGGTACCAGAATGCTTGGAACAGGGGACTTGATGAAGTCCCAGGAGGACGTTCAGGACAGAGCCTTCCTAGTCATCAGCCAAGTGTGTCAAGAAGCTGCAGCACCAGAGATATACCCACGCACAGTTGCAAGCTGTTCCTGTTCTGCACGCTCTGTATCTGTATCTATTGTTCTGGTTAAACATTTACTGCTGACTAAATATTTACTGTGCTCTCCATGCTTGTAAGGAGGGTATAAAATAAGATGCTGTTCCTAATAAAGTTTGCCATTAGCCCTCAGCTCTTGTCCATCTCCATCTCTTTCAGGGAAGTCGACAGTGCCCAGCCTCCCTGGGACCATTGACGCTTCCATTGAGAAGTATCCTTTTCACGGTGCCCAGCCTCTCTGGGACCGTTCACGCTTTCATTAAAGAGCATGGTCACATTCCCAGGGTTTGGCAATATCCCTCTTCCAATCAGCCATCAGCCTTTGGGAAGGCTTGCATCTTGCTCGCCGTCTCTCCAGGACCCAAGAACTTACCACAGTAGATTAGATTATTTTTCACGGAATCTACATTTCTTCCAATGACCACTTTGAAAAAGTATGCCATGCAGATAATCAATAATTCGTTTGGTCATGTGACGTGTTTTCACAATGTGAGTGGGAATGTGATAATTATGAGTTTGGAGTACAGGCATTAAGAAAAACATTTCTTCTGGCTGCTAATATCTGCTATATAATATCATATACCAGGTAGCCCACTCTTCTAAGAATAAAAAAAAAGATCTGGGGTGAATCTATCATCTTCAACCATATCCATGCATGCCCAGCCTCAATCAACTAAATGCAGCCAAACCACAAAAGGGTGAATAAGAAATAAATGCTTATTTTTCAATGTCAAGGCAATCTGGTATTGTTTGTAACACATCTTTAGCTGCAACTAATTACAACTACCCTTTACACATAATATGAAACTGATTTTGAATATTCATATAAATTCTTTATATAAGGTAAAAGGGTCAGAGATATAAATAATATGTCTATTTTCAAAGAGATAAATGCACTTGAAATATGAATTTATTTTGAAAATAATAATCGAGGTTAAAGTTTCTCCCTCTTGTAATTGAATTAGGGTAGAAATATCTCTGAGATATCATTAAATTGCTAAACTTGGTCTTGAGTTCTTACTAACCATACGCAAAAGAATGAAGAATTATTTTACACCATACACTAAAGTTAACTCAAAATGGACTAAAGGACTAAACATAAGCTGTCTATAACATTTCATGAAAACAACATGGGGGAAGTAAACAACATTGTATTTGGCAGTGATTCTTTGGATATGACAGTAAAAGCACAGACCTCAAAGCAAAAGTCCATTGCAGGTAAATGGGTTACATTAACTAAAAGATTTCTGTGCATCAAAGGTCACTATAAACAGAATGAAAAAAACAGAGTAACCATAAATGATTGCAAATCATATATCAAGAAAAGATTCATATCCAGAATATGGGCACCATTTTCAAGAATGTAGCCTGGAAAGAGCAATATGCTTTTGAGAACATCTGCGTGTTTTATGTGACTGAACCCAGTTGAGATCTCTCTCTAAACTTATAAGATTCTGGTGGGCAAAGGTGGAGGTCTACTTGTCTTTCAGCCACAAAACAGAAGTCTCAAAAGTAATGGAAGTAGGGGCGCCTGGGTGACTCAGCAGGTTGAGTGCCTGACTTCAGCTCAGGTCATGATCTCAATTTGTGATTTCAAGCCCCAAGTAGGGCTCTATGCTGACAGCTTTGAGCCTGGAGCCTGCTTCAGATTCTGTGTCTCCCTATCTCTCTTCCCTTCCCCTGCTTGTGTTCTGTCTCCCTCTCAAGAATAAATAAACATTTAAAAATTTTTAAAAAATAGTAATGGAGAGAGGAGCCAAGATGGCAGAGAGGAAGGGAGCTCTGTAAACTTCGTATGCCCCATCTATTGAACTGAGAAGGATATTACTCTCATCTGCAAGAGTGGAAGGAGAAAATACAGACTCCAGAAAGAAGATAACCTCAAAGATGGCTGAGTGAGTGAGTGTGAACTGGGGAGATTGAAAAATGGGCCCATTCGAGAGGGGCAGGGGAGGTGGGAGCCCCAGCCCAACACAGGGAGAGCATGCAGAGCCTCTGAGAGACAAAGGAAAGAGAAAGAGAAACTTAAAATGCTCATAGTTCTGTCTCTAGAGAAGAGATAAAGAACGTTTAACCCCACACAGAGAGAAAACTCTCACTCCATATATAACCGCTGGGAAGACCAAATCCCAAACCCAGGTGGCACAAGGGGAAAAGCAGCTTCCACCCCTGTGCCATATTGGCAGGGAGTCGGCAGCCATGGCAGCAGTGGCCCCGGGGGTGCACTTTGGCCTAGGCTGTGGGAGTGGGAACACACCTCATTTCCACAGCGCATCTCACCTCCAGCATTGGCCATGCAAATCCAAATCCCAGGTTCCAACAGGGAAAAAATAGCCCCCACCCCTATACTATCCCACCAGGGAGTGGCGGTGGCAGAGGCAGAGGCACACGTTTCTGCTGCAGGAGCGTGCAGCTCATTTCCATAGCGCGAATCCCAGCAGTGCCCAGAGAAACTGCTCCCTCCCTCTATGCAATCACAATCCCAGCTGGGGGCTGGGAATTGGCGGTGGCATCTGTGAGGGCATGCACTTTGCCTCCTGCTGCTCACCTTGCCTCCGGCAGTGGCAGCGCAAATCCCTGCTGGCACCAAGAGAAACTGCTTTCCCTACCTGGCTGGGGGCTGGGAGTTGGCGGCGGTGTCTGCAAGGGCTTGCACTTCCCCTCCCGTAAGGGACCTCGCCTCCAGCAGCAGCACAAATCCCTGCCTGGGCCAAGAGAAACTCCACCCTCCCCCTATGAGATCCCGGCTAAGAAGTCAGCGGTCAAAGCAAGTATATCACATCTATGGTAGGATAAAAGTGCATGGACTAGGATTTTGAAATGAGGCGACCTGGAAAATACAGCTTGACTCAGCTGCAGCACAATAAGATTGAACTCATTAGAGTGACCTGAAGCGCTTAGTTCCAGCAGAGCTTGAGGTGCTGCCATTCATCCTCCAAACTACCACAGCAGGGCCTCTGAGAGCAGCCCCCGAGACCTACTATACCAAACCAAACCTATCCGCAAGGGGGAGCTGTTGGGTTTTATTTTTTTGTTTGTTTTGGTTTTTTTACTTATTTTTTATTATTACCTTTTTTACTTAAAATTTTTTTAAATTTTTACTCCTTATTTTCCTTTTTCCTTTCTCCCCACCTTTTATTCCTTCCTCTTGCCATCTAGATATATTCTCCCATATCTCATCCTTATCTCTCCCCTCAACTGGTTATATACTTTTAGACTGTCTTTTGTCCTTAGTTGTCTCTACACCCCTGTATTTTTCTTCTTCTCTTCTTTTCTTCTCTTTCCTCTCCATTTTCTTATCTTCCTTTCCCCTTTTTAATTTGTTCGATTCTTGGATTTATCTGTGCGTTTCCATGCTTCTGTTCCCTTTGTGTTTGTCTGTCTGTTTCCCTTCTCAGGGCTACCCTAATAAACAAGCCAAAGTGTACATGATGGTGAGTCCCAAATATCACTGAGTAGGGAAATAAAATAATCAAAGGCACAACGAGAGAAACTGAGAGACACCATTAAAAGAATATTTCCTGAAAAGACAGGCCCTGGATAGTCAATAAGCCTCCTTTAACAGAGCAATAGTAACAGGTGCACAGTGCACAATGAGCTTTTTAAAACTGACAAGAGAGAGACAACTAGGCAAAATGACAAAACGAAGGAACTCTCCCCTGAAATTCTCCAGGAAGAAATCACAGCCACAGAACTGCTCAAGGCAGATCAAGACAACATACCAGATAAAGACTTTAAAAAATGTGCCATAAAATTAATCACTGAGATTGAAAAAAACATCAGAGAAGCAACTGAGACAATGACTAGGAACTTTGAAAATAGGTGTGATGCGTTAAAAAAGGCTATAAATGAGGTGAATAATAAAATGGAGGCAGCCACCTAAAAGATTAAAGAGACAGAGAGGAAAAAGAGGTGAATTAGAAGACATAGTTATAGCAAAAGAAGAAACTGGAAAAAAAAAGAGAGAGAGAGAGAGAGAGAGAGAGAGAGAGAGAAATTGATCCAGGACCAGGAAAGGAGAATTTGAGACCTGAGTGATACAATCAAACGGAACAACATCTGTATCAAAGGAATTCTGGAAGAGGAAAACAGAGAGAAAGATCCTGAAGGGATACTAGACCAAATTATAACTGAGAATTTCCCAAATCTGGGGAAAGAAATAGATATTCAAATTCAAGAGGCACAAAGAATCCCCTTAAGATGTAATTTGAATCAACTTCAGCATGGCATATCATAGTAAAACTGGAAAATATAAAGATAAAGAGAATTCTGAAAGCAGCTAGGGATAAAAGGGCCCTAACGTACAAAGGGAAATCTATCAGATGAAACTTGGCAGGCCAGGAAGGAATGGCAGGAAATCTTCAATGTGATGAAGACAAAAAAACATGCAGCCAAGAATCCTTTATCCAGCAAGCCTGTCATTCAAAACAGAAGGAGAGATAATGGTGTTTCCAAATTAAAAAAAACTGAGAGAATTCATAACCACAAACCAGCCCTATAAGAAATCCTAAGAGGGACTCTCTGAGGGAAATGTTGCAAAATACAAGGTGCCAGACACACCACTATAAATATAAATTCTAGGGAGAACACAATGACTCTAAACCCACATTTTTCAATAATAACACTGAATGTAAATGAACTGAATGCTCCAACCAAACGACACAGGGTAGTAGAATGGATAAAAATACAAAATCCATCTATTTGCTGTCTACAAGACACTCATTTTAGACCTGAGGCTACCTTCAGGTTGAAAGTAAAGGGATGGAGAAATATTTATCATGTGACTGGAAGCCTAAAGGAAGCCGGAGTAGCTATACTTATATCAGACAAACTGGACTTTAAAGTAAAGGCTGTAACAAGAGGTGAAGAAGGACATTATATAATAATTACAGGGTCTCTCCATCAAGAAGAGCTAGCAATTATAAACATCTATGTGCCAAATTTGGGAGCACCCAAATACATAAAACAATTAATCACAGAAAGAAACAATCTTATTGATAAGAATGTGCTAATTGCAGGGGACTTGAATACTCCAATGACAGCAATGGATAGACCAACCAGACAGAAAATCACTAAAGAAACAATGGACCTGAATGACACATTGGAACAGATGGAACTGATAGATATATTTAGAACTGTGCATCCTGAAGATAGGAAATTCACCTTCTTCTCGAGTGCAATGGCACATTCTTCAAGATAGATCACACAATGGGGCATAAAGCAGCCCTCCATAAGTATAAACAAATAGAGATCATACTATGTACATTCAGATCATAATGCTATGAAACTTGAAATTAACCACAGGAAAAACTCTGGAAAACCTCCAAAAATGTGGAGGTTAAAAACCACCCTACTAAAGAATGATTGGGCTAATCAGGCAATTAGACAAGAAATTTAAAAATATGTGGAAACAAATGAAAATGAAAATACAACAATCCAAAATCTCTGGGACACAGCAAGGGCAGTCCTAAGAGGAAAGTATATTGCAATCCAGGCCTATTTCAACAAACTAGAAAAAGCACAAATTCAAACTCTAACAGAGCACCTACTGGAAGAAGAAGGGGAGCAGCAAGAGCACCTCAAACCCAGCAGAAGAAAAGAAATAATAAAGATCAGGGCAGAAATAAAAAATATAGAATTCAAAAGAACAGTTGAGCAGATCAATGAAACCAAGAGTTGGTTCTTTGAAAAAATAAACAAAATCGATAAACCTCTAGCCAGGCTCCTTAGAAAGAAAAGACAGAGCACCCAGATAAACAAAATCATGAATGAAAAAGGATCTATCAGAAACAATCCTTTAGAAATACAAGCAATCATCAGAGATTACTATGAAAAATTATATGCCAACAAACTGGACAACCTAGAAGAAATGGAAAAATTTTAAATGCACATGCACTACCAAAATTCAAATGGGAAGAGATAGAAAGCATGAATAGACTGATAACCAGTGAGGAAATCGAATCTGTTATCAGAAATCTCCCAGGGAATAAGAGCCCAGGGCCAGATGGCTTCCCAGGGGAATTCTACCAGACATTTAAAGCAGAGCTAATACCCATTCTTAAACTATTCCACAAAATAGAAATAGAAGGAAAACTTCTAAACTCATTCTATGAAGCCAGCATCACCTTCATACCCAAACCAGACAGAGACCCAGAGAACTACAGCCAATATCCTTAATGAATACAGATGCAAAAATACTCAAAAAGATACTGGAAAATTGAATTCAACAACATATAAAAAATTATCCATCATGATCAAGTGGGATTTATTTCTGGGTTACAGGGCTGGTTCAATATTCGCAAATCCATCAGTGTGATACATCACAATAACAAAAGAAAAGATAAAAATCATATGATCCTGTCGATAGAAACAGAGAAAAGCATTTGACAAAATACAGCACCCTTTCTTAATAAAAACCCTTGAGAAAGTCGGAATACAAGGAACTTACCTAAATATTATAAAAGCAGTTTATGAAAAGCCCACAACTAATATCATCCTCAATGCGGAAAAACCAAGAGCTTTCCCCCTGAGATCAGGAACACGACAGGGGTGTCCACTCTCACCACTGCTGTTTAACATAGTGCTGAAATCCTAGCATCAGAAATCAGACAACAAAAGGAAATAAAAGGCATCAGAATTGGCAAAGAAGAAGTCAAACTTTCACTTTTTGATGATGACATGCTGCTCTACATGGAAAACCCAATTGACTCCACCAGAAACCTTCTAGAACTGAGCAATGAATTCAGTAAAGTTGCAGGGTACAAAATCAATGTACAAAAATCAGTTGCGTTCCTATACACCAAAAATGAAGCAGCCAAAAGAGAAATCAAGAAACTGAACCCATTCACAATTGCCCGAAAAACCAAAAATACCTAGGAGTAAATCTAACCAAGGATGTAAAAGACCTATATGAGGAAAACTACAGAAAACTTATGAAATAGATTGAAGAAGATACAAAGAAATGGAAAAACATTCCCTATTCATGGATCAGAAGAATAAACATTGTGAAAATGCCATTACTACCCAAAGCAATCTACACATTCAATGCAATCCCCATCAAAATTGCACCAGCGTTCTTCTCAAAGCTAGAACAAGCTATTCTCAAATTTGTATGGAACCACAAAAGACCCTGAATAGCCAAAGTCATATTGAAGAAGAAAACCAAAATGAGAGGCATCACAATCCCAGGCTTTCGCCTCTATTACAAAGCTGTCATCATCAAGACAGTATGGTATTGGCACAAAAACAGACACATAGACCAATGGAATAGAATAGAGAACCCAAAACTGGGCCCACAAATGTATGGCCAATTAATTTTTGACAAATCAGGAAAAAGTATCTGATGGAAAAAAGATTACCTCTTTAGCAGGTGGTGCTGAGAGAACTGGACAGCAACATGCAGAAGAATGAAACTAGACCACTTTCTTACACCATACACAAAAATAAACTTAAAATGGCTGAGGGACCTGAATGTGAGACAGGCAACCATCAAAACCCTCGAGGAGAAAGTAGGAATCAACCTCCTTGAACTCAACTGCAGCAATTTCCTACTCGACACATCCCCAAAGGCATGGGAAATGAAAGCAAAAATGAACTCTTGGGACCTCATTAAGACAAAAAGCTTCTGCACTGCAAAGGAAACAATCAAGGAAAGTAATAGGCAACTGACAGAATGGGAAAAGATAGTTGCAAATGACATATCAGATAAAGGACTAGTATCCAAAATCTACAAGGAACTCACCAAACTCCACACCCAAAAAACAAATACCCCAGTGAAGAAATGGGCAGAAGACATGAACATACACTTCTCCAAAGAGGACATCTAGATGGCCTACAGGCATGTGAAATGATGCTCAACATCACTTATCATCAGGGAAACACAAATCAAAACCACACTGAGATATCACCTCACACCAGTCAGAGTGGCTAAAATGACCATATCAAGAGACTATAGATGCTGGCGAGGGTGTGGAGAGATGGGCACCCTCCTGCACTGGTGTGGGAGGTTCCTCAAAAAACTATCAATAGACCCCTTATGACCCAGCAATACCACTGCTAGGGATTTACCCAAGGGATACAGAAGTGCTGATGCATAGGGCCACATGTACCCCAATGTTCATAGCAGCACTGTCAACAATAGCCAAAACATGGAAAGAGCCTAAATGTCCATCACCTGATGAGTGGATCAAGATGATGTGGTATATACATGTATATATATATACATACAATGGAGTATTACATGGCAATGTGAAAGAATGAAATCTGGCCATTTGCAGGAGACTGGATGGACCTCGAGGGTTTCTTGCTAAGCGAAATAAGTCAGGTGGAGAAGGACAGATACCATATGTTTGCACTCATAGGTCTAACAGGAGAACAGGAGAAACCTAATGGAGGACCATGGGATGTGGAAGAGGGAAAGAGAGTTAGGAGGAGAGAGGGACGCAAAACCTGAGAGACTATTGAATACTGAAAACGAACCGAGGGTTTAAGGGGAAGGGGGAGGGGGAAAAAGAGGTGGTGGTAATGGAGGAGGGCACTTGTGGGGAAGAGCACTGGTGTTATATGGAAACCAATTTGACAATAAACTATTTATAAAATAATAAATAAATAAAATTTTAAAAAAATAGTAACGGAAGTCACTTCAATATTATGTCTGGTTAATAGGCCAATTCTTCATGGTTGAAGCTATGAATTCCCTGGAATAAGAGAGCTATCAGGATCCCTCACTCTGTGAAAAATAATCTTCCAGATTGCGAGCTGCACAATGAGGAGGCCCAAGTGGCAAGGAACTGACCATTTTGTCCAGTAGCCAGTGGGAACCTGGGGGATGGCAGCAGCTTTCTGAGTGAACCTTGAAGTGCATCTTTGAGACTTTCTCAAACGACTGAGCTTTGAAGTGGGTCCTTCCAGTTGAGCCCTGATTTGATTACTGCTTCTGCCAATATCTTCAGCGTAGCTTTGTAGGACACCTTGGATCAAAGCTATCCAGCTAAGCTGTGCCCAGATTCCTGGCTTACAGAAACAGCTATTTTTTAAATGAAGCATTAGAATGATTCCTTATTACTAAGCACTGAACTTTCAAATTAGTGTTAACTATTCCTGTGAGAGAAGTTTGAGGGGATTGGGGATATTGCATCTACAAACAAGAAAAGGCAGAGGAGGAGTTAAGATGGAAGTATCGTAGGAGAACCCTAGGTTGTCTGCCCTGGATCTTTGCTATATAAATGTTGATCATTTGGAATACCCAAAAAATCATCTGAGGACTGACAGAACAATCTGTACAACTAAGGGGAGAGAGAGGCCACTTCATGTAGGACAGGAAGTACAAAGTGATTTGGTGGAGAAGCAGATCATGGGTGCCAAGGAGGAGAGGGATCCTTGATCATGGGAAATGCGAGAGAGAGAGAGAGAGAGAGAGAGAGAGAGAGAGAGAGAGAGAGAGAGAGAGGAGCGCACAGCAGATAGCACAAAAAAAAAATACTTTCCAAAGCCCTTGACTGGGAAAATAAGAGGGGCTGATTTTTCTGAGTTTTTACAACTACAGAGCTCAAAGACGTGTTTTAGAAGGCTGCAGCATAGCAGGTGTGGAGCCTGGTGAATGTTGCAGTGCTCCTGTGGAGAAGGAGAGCAGATAATCTGGGGGTTATCCCTTGGGACGCACTGAGAGAGATGGTTCCCTCTTCTTGGAGCATATTTGAGAAAGGTGGCATCACCTTTCCAGGGACAAAGGAGCCCTGGATGCCATTCCTCTCCCATACACCTCAACATAAACTAATTTCAGTAAGCAGCACACTTCCAACAGTGGCAGCATAAATGTGCATCAAGCCCTGCACCTGAGTGCTTCGCAGGTGCTGTTCTCTTGGGCAAGTTTGCCTGAGAACAAGAACAGCAGGTACCTCTTCCTGAAGACCAGCACAAAACCCCTACCCCAACGCATTCTGTCTACTGACCAAAGAGTTCTGAAAATCATCAGATCTATTGGAAATAGCATCATGACTCCTTTACCAAGCAGACCAGAGCACATGTAGTTAAAATTTGCCACATGCTGTACAGGATAGAAACAGTCCCATTTCAAGCAAGGAGAAATTCTGCAGAGGACTTACGGGGGGGGGGGGGGATGGAGGGGAAGTAGCCAAAACAGCAGCAGAGGGCACGAAACATATACCAGACACTTCCTGAAGTGCCAGGCCCAAGACAGTGTAAGATCTCCTCTTTATAAAGCCATAACTCTCAGGAGTAAGGAAAAATAACAGGCTTTTTTTTTTTAACACAGAGAAGAAAAGACCTAGACAAAATGCCAAGATGAAGGAATTCATCCCAAAAGAAAGAACAGGAAAAGGTCCTGGCCAGGGATCTAATCAAAATAGATACAAGTAATATGCTTGATCCAGAATTTAAAGCAACAATTAAAGATATTAGTTGTGCTTGAGAGAAGCTTATAGGACTCCAGGAGGTCCCTCACTACATATAGAAAAGACCTAAAAAATAGGAGGGCTGAAATAAAAAGTGCTACAACCAAAATGCAAAACCTACTAAATGTAATGACCACAAAAAAGATCAAAGAATCTGAGAAATGAATAAGTGACACAGAGGGGGGGAAATATGGAAAATAATGAAGCTGAAAAGAAGAGGTAAAAAAAATATTGAATCACAAATATAGACATAAGGAACTTAGTGACTCCATAAAGTGTAATAACATCCTTATCATAGGAGACCCAGAAGAGAAAGAAAGGAAAAGGTTGAAGAAAATTTGAGTAAATTATAGCTGAAAACATCCTTAATCTGGGGAAGGAAACACATTCAAATCCAGGAAGTACAGAGAATGCCCATCAAAATAAATAAAAGCAGGCTAACACCAAAAAATACAGAAACAAAGAAAAAATCCTGAAACCAGCAAGACAAAAGAAATCCCTAACTTACAAGGGAAGACAAATAAGGTTAGCAGCAGATAACTCCACAGAAACTTGACAGGCCAGAAGGGAGGGGCATGGCATATTTAACATGTTGAATGGAAAAAATATGCAGCCAAAAATGCTCTATTCATCAAATCTGTCATTTAGAATAGAAGGAGATATGAAGAGTTTCCCAGATAAACAATACTAAAGGTTTTATGACCACTAAATTAGCCTACCAACAATATTAAAAGGAACACTTGGAGTGGAAAAGAAAGACCAAAAGTGACACAACTAGAAAGGAATAGAAAAACATCTCCAGACACAATGACTTAACAGGTAATAAAACAGCATTAAATTCATATCTATCAATAACCACTCTGAATGTAAATGGACTAAATGCACCAATCACAAGACACAGGGTAGAAGAATGAATATAAAAAACCAAGACCCATCTCCATGCTGTCTACAAGAGAATTTTACTTCAGTTTTTCATTTCATTTCATTTCATTATTTTATTTTATGTTGTGTTTATTATTTTTTTGAGAGAGAGAGGGAGAGTGGAGGGGGTGGGTGCAGAGAGATAGAAAATTCCAAACAGGCTCCATGATGTCAGTGCAGAGCCTGATTAGGGGCTCAATCTCATAACTGCAAGATCATGACCTGATCTGAAACCAAGAGTTGAATGCTCAACTGACTAAGCCACCCAGGCATTTCCAAGAGATTCATTTTAGACCTAAAGATGCCTCCAAATGAAAAGTGCAAGGATGGAGAACCAATGACCATGCTAATGGATGTCAAAAAACAGCTGAAGTAGCCATACTTATATCAGACATACTAGATTTTAAACCAAAGATGAGAGAAGATCACTGTATCATAATAAACAGGTCCAACCAACAAGGAGATCTAACAATTGTAAATACTTATGCCCCACACAAACATGGAAGCACTCAAATATATAAAAACAAGTTATAACAAACATAAAGGAATGCATTGATAACAATACAAAAATAGTAGGGGACTTTAACACCTCATAGAGCAATAGACAGATCTTCTAAGCAGTAAATCGACAAGGAAATGATGGCTTTGATGACACACTGGGCCAGATGAACTTCATGGATATATTCAGAGCATTCTATCGTAAAGTAACAGAATATGCATTCTATTCATACACACATGAGGCATTCGCTAGAATAGATCACATACTGGATTACAATTCAGTATTTAGCAACTACAAAAAGACTGAGACCACACCATGCATATTTTCAGAACACAACACTATAAAACTTGAAGTCAACCACAAAAATAACTTAGAAAGATCACAAATACATTGAGGTTAAAGAATATCCTATCAAAGAATAATGGGTCAACACAGATTTTAAAGAATAAATAAATATATACATGGAAATAAATGACAATGAAAACATGACAGTCCAAAGTCTTTGAGATACAACAAAAACAAACATAACAGGGAAGTATAGAGCAATATGGGTCTACTTCAGGAGCAAGTAAAATCTCAAATTAACAACCTAATCTTAATCTAAATGAGCTAGAAAAAGAATGACAAATGAAGCCTAAAGCCAGAGAAATAATAAAGATTAGAACAGAAACAAAGGATATAGAAAAACAAGCAGACAAATAAACAAATTGTAGAACTCCCGGCTAGGAAGCTGCACTCCCTGTGGGATTACATTTTGGGTCGTATCATTAAAGTACGTGGATTAATATCTGGAGATGAGGTGGTGCTTGGGACATAGAACATGGCCCACCTTGGCTACGCCCGCAGCCCAGGGAGATTGGACCCAAAAGAGTGATTCGTAACACTGGTTCAAGAAGGAACTGGGGCACTGACATTTTTCTCCCCACAATCACCAAGGCGGGGCCTCAAGGATCCACCCTGGTACCCATAGAGGAGGCAAGACCTACCTATACCAAACCACATCCATCCCAGCCGGAGAGCTGCTTTTTTTTTTTTTTTTTTTTTTTTTAACCTTAGGCTGGGGCAAGATCAACATTGACGCATTGCCTTGATTAACTCTAGATAAATTCTTTTTATTCCGATATATTTTCCTTTATCTCATTTTTATCTCTCCCCTTCACTGGACTGGCACTCTGGTTATTGGTTTGCTTAAACAGTCACATTTAATCCATTCTTTTGATGCATATTCTACACCTCTGTCATCACCTTTCTTTCTCTGTCTCTCTGGAATAATCAGACTATATAGTTTCTCTGGGCAACATTATTTTCGTTTCTTTCTCCTTGCCTCCTACCATATTCTCCTTTTTCTCTCTCTGAATTAAGCCTTTTAGTCTCTCTGCATCGTCAATGTTCAGTTTATCTTTCTCCTCACCCATGTCATTTCTCTCTTTGTATATGCTCTTCCATCATCACTGCCTCGACCCTGCTCTTTATTTGTAGCTGAGATTTCTGGTTTTATGCTTTTAGACCGCATTTTGTCTTCTGCTGTTTTTGTTTGTTTATTTGTTTGTTTGTTTTTGTTTTTTCCCTTTTGGTTTGCTTGTTTGATTTGTCTGTGCATTTGTGGGCTTCTGTTCTCTGTGTTTTCTGCCTGATTTTCTATTCCAGGACTACCTCAAGAACGAAGCTGAAGTACACATGTGGAGAGTCCCAAACATCACGATGAGTAGAAAAATAAAATAACCAAAGGCACAACAGGAGAGACCGAGGGACACCATTAAAGGAACACTTTCTGAACAGTCAATAAGCCTCCTTTAATATAGCAGAACTCACAGATGCAAAGCAAAAATGAGCTTTTAAAACTTACAAGAGACAGAAAGCTAGCCAAAATGATGAAAAGGAAGAACTCTTTTCTAAAGAAATTCAAGGAAGAACTGACAACTAAAGAATTGCTCAAAACAGATATAGGCAACATAAATGTCCAAGAATTTAGAACAATAGTCATAAAATTAATTGCTGGGCTTTAAAAAAAAGGCATAGAAGACACCAGAGAAGCTACTTCTACAAAGATTATGAACCTTAAAAATAGTTGTGACAAGTTAAAATACACTATAAACAAGGTGCATAATAAAATGGAGGCAGCCATTGCATGGATTAAAGAGGCAGAGAGGAGAATAGGTGAACTAGAAGACACAATTATAGAAAAAAAAAAAGAAGCTGAGAAAAAGATAAATTGATCCAGGAGCACAAAAGGAGAATTCGAGAACTGAGGGATGCAATCAAAGAGAACAATATCCGTATCATAGGAATTCCAGACGAAGAGAGAGATAAGGGGCTGAAGGGGTACTTGAACAAATTATACCTGAGAACTTCTCCAATCTGGGGAAGGAAACAGATATTGAAATCCAAGAGGCACAGAGAACTCCTCTCAGATGTAACTTGAATCTGTCATCTGCATGACATATCATAGTGCAACTGGCAAATTATAAAGACAAAGAGAGAATTCTGAAAGCATCTAGGAATAAAAGGGCCCTAACATACAAAGGGAAGCTTATCAGAGTGGTTACAGACCTATCTACTTGCCAGGTCAGAAAGGAATGGCAGGAAATCTTCAATGTAATGAACAGGAAAAATATGCAGCCAAGAATCCTCTACCCAGCAAGCCCGTCATTCAGAATAGAAAAGAGAAAAAAGTTTTCCTAAACCAACAAAAATTGAAGGAATTCATCATCACCACTACATCAGCCCTATAAGAAATCCTAAGGGGAACTCAATGAGGGAAATGTTGCAAGGAACACAAGGCACCAGAGACACCACTACAAGCATGAATCCTACAGAGAACACAATGACTCTAAACCTCTATTTTTCAATAATAACACTGAATGTAAATGGACTAAATGCTCCAATCAAAAGATATAGGGTATCAAAATGGATAAAAAAAATAAAATTCATCTATTTGCTGTCACAAAAGACTCATTTTAGACCTGAGGACATCTTCAGATTGAAAGTCAAGAGGATGGAGAAATATAGATCATGCTACTGGAAATCAAAAGAAAGCTGGAATAGCAATACTCATATTGGAAAAACTGGACTTTAAAGTAAAGGCAATAACAAGAGATGAAGAAGGGCATTATATAACAATTACAGGGTTTATGCATCAGGAAGAGCTAACAATTATAAATGTTTATGCACCAAATTCGGTAGCACCCAAATATATAAAACAATCACAAACAGAAACAATCTTATTGATAAGAATGTGCTAATAGCAGGGGATTTGAATAGTCCACTTACAGCAACGGATAGATCAACTAGACAGAAAAATCACTAAAGAAACAATGGACCTGAACGACACACTGGGCCAGATGGATTTGAAAGATATATTTAGAACTCTACATCCTGAGGCTATGAAATTACTTTCTTTTCTAGAGTGCATGGCACAGTATCCAAGATATACTGGGTCATAAAGCAGCCCTCAATAAATATAAAAGAACTGAGATTATACCATGCACACTTGTTATTGTGATTGCTATTGCTATTGAAATCAATCACAGGAAAACGTCTTGAAAACCTACAAAAGCACAGAGGTTAAAGAACATCTTACTACGGGCGCCTGGGTGGCTGTCGGTTGAGCGTCTGACTTCAGCTCAGGTCTTGATCTCACAGTTCATGAGTTCAAGCCCTGTGTCGGGCTCTGTGCTGACAGCTAGCTCAGAGCCTGGAGCCTGCTTCAGATTCTGTATCTCCCTCTCTCTCTGACCCTTCCCTGTTTGCACTGTCTCTCTCTATCTCTCAAAAATAAATAAAAATAATTTTTAAAAAATTTTAAAAAAGAACACCTTACAAAAGAACAAATGGGCCAATCAGCAATTAGAGATGAAATTTAAAAATATATGGAAACAAGTGAAAATGAAAATACAACAATCTAAAGTCTTTGGGATACAGCAAAGGAAGTCCTAAGAGGAACGTACATTGCACTCCAGGCCTATTTCAAGAAACCAGAAAAAGCACAAACACAAAATCTAATAGCACATCTAAAGGAACTAGAAGCAGAGCAGCAAGAGCTCCCCAAACCCAGCAGAAGAAGAGAAATAATAAAGATCAGGGCAGAAATAACCAATACAGAATTAAAAAAAAAACAGTTGAACAGATCAATGAAACCAAGAGTTCGTCTTCTGAAAAATTAAACAAAATTGATAAACCTCTAGCCAGGCTTCTCAAAAAGAAGAGAAAACACCAAAATAGACAAAGTCACAAATGAAAATGGATCTATTACAACCAATCCCTCAGAAATACAAGCAATCATCAGAGAATAGTATGAAAAATTACATGCCTACAAACTGGACAATCTAGAAGAAATGGACAAATTCCTAAATACACACACACACTACCAAAATTCAAATGGGAAGAGATAGAAAATCTGAACAGACCCATAAGTAGTGAAGAAATTGAATTAGTAATCAAAAATATCCCAACAAAAAAGAGCCCTGGACCCGGTATCTTCCCTAGAGAATTCTACCAGACATTTAAATTAGAGCTAATACCCATTCTTCTGAAGTTACTCCAAAAAATAGAAATGAAGGAAAACTTCTGGACTCATTCTATGAAGCCAGCATCACTTTGATTCCCAAACCAGACAGAGATCCAGCAATATCCTTGATAAATATGGATGAAAGAATCCTCAAGAAGATACTTGCAAATCAAATTCAACAGTGCATAAAAAGAATTATCCACCAGGACCAAGTGGGATTCGTTCCTGGGTTACAGGGCTGGTTCAATATTCACAAATCCATCAATGTGATACATCACATTAACAAAAGAAAAGATAAAAACCATATGATCTTGTTGATAGATGCAGAAAAAGCATTTGAAAAAATACAGCATTCTTTCTTAATAAAAACCCTCAAGTAGACGGGATAGAAGGAACTTACTTAAACATCATAAAAGCCATTTATGAAAAGCCCACAGCTAATTTCATCCTCAGTGGGGAAGATCTGAGAGCTTTCCCCCTGAGATCAGGAACATGACAAGGATGTCCACTCTCACCACTGTTGCTTAACATAGTGCTGGAAGTCCTAGAATCAGCAATCAGACAACAAAAGGAAATAAAAGGCATCAGAATTGGCAAAAATGAAGTCAAACTTTCACTTTTTGCAGATGGCATGATACTCTACATGGAAGACCAAACAGACCCTACCAGAAGCCTACTAGAATTGATCCATGACTTCAGCAAAGCTGCAGGGTACAAAATCAACGTACAGAAATTGGTTGCAATTTTATACACCAATAATGAAGCAACAGAAAGAGAAATCAAGAAACTGATCCTATTCACAGTTGCATGAAAAACCATAAAATACCTAGGAATAAACCTAATCAAAGATATAAAAGATTTTTATGATGAAAACTATAGAAAACTTATGAAGGAAATTGAATAAGACACACAAAAAAAGGAAAAACATACCATGCTCATGGATCAGAAGAATAAATATTGTTAAAATGTCATTACTACCCAAAGCAATCTACACATTCAATGCAATCCCAATCAAAATGGCACCAG
The DNA here is from genome assembly GCA_004023785.1 of Mungos mungo. NCBI lineage: Eukaryota > Metazoa > Chordata > Mammalia > Carnivora > Herpestidae > Mungos > Mungos mungo. The sequence continues at coordinate 71,941 of PISW01003011.1, read as the reverse complement.
CATTCTTTGCAAAGCTAGAATGAAGAATCTTAAAATTTGTATGTAACCACAAAAGACTCTGAATAGCCAAAGTAATAGTGAAGAAGAAAACCAAAATGGGAGGCAGCACAATCCCAGACTTTAGCCTCTACTACAAAGCTGTCATCATTAAGACAGTATGGTTTGGCACAAAAACACATAGACCAATAGAATAGAGAACTCAGAATTGGACCCACAAATGTATGGCCAATTAATCTTTGACAAAGCAGGAAAGAGTATCCAATGGAAAAAAAGAGCCTCTTTAACAAATGGTGCTGGGAGAACTGGACAGCGACATGTAAAAAATGAAACTAGATCACTTTCTTAGACCACACACAAAAATAAACTCAAAATGGATGAAGGACCTGAATGTGAGACAGGAAACCATCAAAACCCTAAAGGAGAAAGCAGGAAACAACCTCCTTGACCTCAACTACAGCAATTTCTTACTTAACACATCCCCAAAGGCAAGGAATCAAGAGCAAAAATGAACTGTTGGGACCTCATCTAGATAAAAACTTCTGCACAGCAAAGGAAACAATCCATAATACTAATAGGCAACCAATGGAATGGGAAAAGATAGTTGAAAATGACATATTGGATAAAAGGCTAGTATCCAAAATCTATAAGGAGCTCACCAAACTCCACACCCAAAAAACAAATAATCCAGTGAAAAAATGGGCAGAAGATGTGAACAGACACTTCTCCAAAGAGACACTGAGATCCCACTTCACACCTGTCAGAGTAGCTAAAATGAACAAATCAGGAAACTATAGATGTTGGAGAGGATGTGGAAAAACGGGCACCCTCCTTCCTACACTGCTGGTGGGAATGTAAACTGGTGTAGCCGCTCTGAAAAACAGTGTGGAGTTTCCTCAAAAAGTTAATAGAACTCCCCTATGACCCAGCAATAGCACTGCTGGGGATCTACCAAAAGGATACAGAAGTTCTGATGCATGGGAGCACATGTACCCCAATGTTCATAGCAGCACTTTCAACAATAGCCAAATCATGGAAAGAGCCTAAATGTCCATCCACTGATGAATGATGTGATCAAGAAGATGTGGTTTACTTGCTTACACCATACACAAAAATTAACTCAAAATGGCTGAGGGACCTGAATGTGAGACAGGAAACCATCAAAACCCTCGAGGAGAATGTAGGAAACAACCTCCTAGACCTAAACTGCAGCAATTTCCTACTCGACACATCCCCAAAGGCAAGGGAAATGAAAGCAAAACTGAACTCTTGGGACCTCAACAAGATAAAAAGCTTCTGCACTGCAAAGGAAACAATCAAGGAAACTAATAGGCAACCTACAGAATGGGAAAAGATAGTTGCAAATGACATATCAGATAAAGGGCTAGTATCTAAAATATACAAGGAACTCATCAAACTTCACACCCACAAAACAAATAACCCAGTGAAGAAATGGGCAGAAGACATGAACAGACACTTCTCCAAAAAGGACATCCAGATGGCCTACAGGCACATGAAATGATGCTCAACATCACTCATCAACAGGGAAACACAAATCAAAACCACACTGAGATATCACCTCAAGCCAGTCAGAGTGGCTAAAATGAACAAATCAAGAGACAATAGATGCTGGCGAGGGTGTGGTGAGACGGACACCCTTTTACACTGTTGGTGGGAATGTAAACTGGTGCAGCCACTCTGGAAAACAGTGTGGAGGTTCCTCAAAAAACTATCAATAGAACTCACCTATGACCCAGCAATAGCACTGCTAGGGATTTACCCAAGGGACAGAGAAGTGCTGATGCATAGGGGCACATGTACCCCAATGTTCATAGCAGCACTGTCAACAATAGCCAAAACATGGAAAGAGCCTAAATGTCATTCACCTGATGAATGGATCAAGAAGATGTGGTACATATACACAATGGAGTACTACATGGGAATGAGAAAGAATGAAATATGGCCATTTGTAAGAAAGTGGATGGACCTTGAGGGTGTCATGCTAAGCGAAATAAGTCAGGCAGAGAAGGACAGATACCATATGTTTGCACTCATAGGTCTAACAGGAGAAGAGGAGAAACCTAATGGAGGACCAGGGGGAGGGGAAGAGGGAAAAAGAGTTAGGGAGAGAGAGGAATGCAAAACTTAAGAGACTATTGAATACTGAAAATAAACTGAGGGTTGAAGGGGGAGGGGGAAAAGAAGTGGTGGTGATGGAGGATGGCAATTATGGGGAAGAGCACTGGGTGTTGTATGGAAACCAATTTGACAATAAAGTATTAAAAAAATAAAAAATTAAAATTAAAATTAAAAAAAGAAGTCAAAAAAAATGAAAAAGATGTGGTTTATCTATACAATGGAATACTACATGGCAATGAGAAAGAATGAAATCTGACCATTAATGGCAACATGGATGGGTTTCGAGGGTGTTATGCTAAGTGAAATATGTCAGGAAGAAAAGGACAGATACCATATGTTTTCACTTATAAGTGGAAAAGGAGAAACTTATCAGAGGACCATGGGGGAAGGGAAGGGGAAAAATAGTTTGGGGGGGAGGGAGGCAAACCATGAGAGACTCTTGAATACTGAGAACCAAATGAGGGCTGATGGATGTTGGGGAGAGAAGAGGGTTGATGGGCATGGAAGAAGGCACCTGTTGGGATGAGCATTGGATATTATATGGAAACCAATTTGATAAACAATAAAGGAAAAAATAAAAATAAATGAATAAAAAATGAATGAAATCTTGCAGTTTACAGTGGTATGGGTGGAACTAGAATGTACTATGGTAAGCAAAATATGTCAGTCAGAAAAACGTAAATACCAAGTTATTTCATTCATATGTGGAATTTAAGTAACAAAACAGGTGAACATGAAGGAAAAAAAAAAGACACAGACCATGAAACAGACTCCTAACTTTAGACAACAGACTAAGGATTGTTGTTGGGTGGGGGGCAGGGGAATGGGTTAATGGGTGATGGATATTAAGGAGGGCAGTTGTGATGAGCACTGGGTCTTGTATGCAAGTGATGAATCACAAATTTCTACTACTGAAATTAATATTACACTCCATGTTAATTAACTGGAATTACATGCATATATATACATACATATATATATGTATATACATACATACATACATATATACAATATCTGAAATATAGAGAATACTATAAGCCAGTAACAACAACAGCATCAAAAACAAAATAATCCAGTTGAAAACTGGTCAAAAGTATAGAATAATTTTTTCAAAGGAAATATATAAATGGTGATAAGGCATATGAAAAGAGACTCAACATCAGTAATTATCAGAGAAACACAAAGCAAAACCACAATGAGATAATACCTCATACTCATGAAGATGGAGACTATATAAAAAATAAGTGACAGTGAGGGTAAAGAAGACTCTTAACATTGTTGTTGGGAATGTAAATTGGTCAGCCATATGAAAAACTGTAGGAAGCATCTTCAAAAAATAAAAAACTGAATCCCATATGAATCACTAATTCCACCTATAGGAAAATATATTAAAAATTGCAAGCAAGATTTCAAAGATATATCTGCACACCCATGCTCAGTATAGCAGTATTCACATGAGTCAAGTGGTAGAAACAGCCCACTGTCCACTAAGGGATGAATGGAAAAAAGAAGCATAGTATACACATAATAACGTAATATTATTCAAGCTTAAAAAAGGAAGGAAATTCTATCACCGGCTACAACATGGATGAAACTCCAGGACAAAAAAAAAAAAAAACAAAAACAAAAACAAAAAACTCTATGATTCCACTATCTAAAGTAATCAAACTGATGGATACCGAAAGTAGAATGGTGATCACTCCAGGCTGAGGGGAAAGTTGAGAAAGGTAATTATTTTTCAGTGAGTGTGTATTTCTAGTGGAAAAGTTCTAGATATCTGTTAGGCAACAATGTGACTATAGTTGAGCACTCTAAACTGTGTGCTTAAAGTCAGTTAAGACACATGATATAGCAAATGTTCTGTAAAATGTGAGATAACTTATGATTCCCACTACAACAGTCTGGAAAAAACACAAGTATTGAGACAGTAAATAGATGAGTGGTTGACAAGGTTTAGGGAGAAAGAAGGGTGGATAGATGGAGCACAGAGGATTTTCAAGGCAGTGAAACTATTCTATTTAGCTCCATAATGGTTGATACACATCATTACATATTTCTGCAAACATAAAATTCACAATACTAATAGTTAACCTTAATGCAAACCATGATCTTTGGATGATAAGAATTTGTCAACATTGGCTTATCAATTGTAGCAAATGAACCACTCTACTGAGAGATATTGACAATGAATCTTGTACATAGACACATAGACAGTAGGAGAACAAAGGAAATCTCTATGTTTTGTCCAAGTTTTGCTATGAACCTAAAACTTTTCTAAAAAATAGTCTAATTTTTTTAAACAGGGGTAATATGGTAAATTTTATGTTATATGGGAGTCTTTTTTGCCCCAACTTAAAAAAGTAAAAGACAAACAAACAAAAACTGAAACAAATACTCCTGAAACAAATACTACACCACAAGTTAACCAACTAGAATTTAAAAAAAACTTGAAACAAGCAAAAAAAACCCAAAAAACAAAAAACAATAAACAAAAAAAGCCACAGAGTTGAAAGTGTTGAAAAAACAACCAACTGTGCTGAAAGTTAACCAGCTAAAATTTAAACAAAACTTGAAACAAGCAAAAAAAAAAAAAAAAAAAAAAAAAAAAAAAAAAAAAAAAAAAAAAAAAAAAAAAAAAAAAAAAAAAAAAAAAAAAAAAAAAAAAAAAAAAAAAAAAAAAAAAAAAAAAAAAAAAAAAAAAAAAAAAAAAAAAAAAAAAAAAAAAAAAAAAAAAAAAAAAAAAAAAAAAAAAAAAAAAAAAAAAAAAAAAAAAAA
>PISW01003011.1:0-66930 GCA_004023785.1 Mungos mungo | reverse complement strand
CAGAGCTGAAAGTGCTGAAAAACAAACACTAAAACAAATTAGCTCCCCAAAACACACACACACACACACACACACACAACCCGGAACAAAACAAAACAAAAACAAAAAACATGTCAAACAAGAATTATAAATTCAGCAAAAGTCTTTCAAAACAAGGTGCATAAGGATCCCACATCAAACACAACACCTAGCAAAATTTCTTCTTAGTAAACCCACTCTCCAAAAATGTATATAAGCTAAAAGTAAATGATTTTAGAAGTAACTCATATCTACAAGAAATAATAACAATCATCAGAATGATAAATGTGTCAGTAAATTTCAAAATCTGTGTGTGTATTTTTGTCTTTTAATTGATCTAAGAAATAGTGTTATTTAAAGTCATCATTATAACACTGTATGGTGGGATTATACTATACATGGATGCAATCTTGTGCTGGTATATAGGCACATTGGAAGGGGGAAAAACTTAAATTTTTTAGTATTGGTCAATTTTTGTGGTGCAAAATCACTATGAATGGTTCATTACAAGTCTCCAATGTGAAATCACAAATGTAGAGAATGTAGAGATAATTATAATTGGTGTTCAGAAACCAGTGCTAGCTGGCTTTAGTACAACGTTGTTAGGACAGGCTTCCTGCTCTGTCTGAATGTTTCTGTGAAACCTTTCCTAAGCTGAAATGGTGTAAATTAAAGAAGCAATTATCATTAATTTATATAGAAGAGTTGTTGAGCATTCCCCGGCCCAAAAAATAACCTTTTATGCTTTTCTGATACCTTAAGACATATCTTTCTAATGGATACACAAAATAAATTAAGATGAAGTCGAGACACTGAAAAACACAGTTTAAAGCTACCCTTGAATGTGAGATGCTGAGTAGTTTCTGATGAATAAACTTGACGGGACCAGCCTCATGGCTTGGGGTGTGCGCTGCCTCTCTAATAGCAAAATCAGCCCTGAACACTGATTTTTTGGCTTTTCATCTTTTTTTTAATAAAAAGAAAAATCCCCTTCACATTTCTGTTGCTCACCAAAAAACGGTACTAATTCAAAGCGACATAATGCAAATTGTTGGAAAGCTGAGGCATAACTGTAACAGGAAAAGGAAAATTGCATTGTTAGTGCTAATTTAATGTATTTAAAAAAATTTTTTATTTGTTTTTTTACAGAGAGCAAGTGTGAGCAGGGAGGGGCAGAGAGAGATGGGGATACAGGATCTGAAACAGGCTCTGTGCTGACAGGAGACCCAGATGCAGGGTTTGAATTCACAAACCGTGAGATCATGACCTGAGTCAAAGACGCTTAACCGACTGAACCGCCCAGGTACCCCTACTTTAATGTACTTTGTCAGAATTAATTTGAAGCAGATGCCAACCACTTAATGACATATGAGTAAAGAGTGCCATCCACAAGATGAAAGACTAGGAGGTACCAATGCTCATCTGCCATACAAAAACCAGTAAGAACAATAGCGAAACCACTTCAAATTAAAACAGTTCAGGGAAAGCTCTATACAACAAAGAGCAGCAAAAACATGGCAGAACTCGTAAATTCAGGATGGCCCCATGGAAAGTAAAGGAAGCATTTTGCTCGCATCACCCAGCCTTCTAGTTGAGAGTCACTTGGCCCCGGGAGAAATCCCTTCAGAGGAAGTCACCTCTTGGAGAGAAGGGAAACAGGAGAACCTAGCAAGTTTTACCTTTGTGGACATCTGCAGTTTTTGCAGCAGAGGTGCCCCCACTGATCCCACTTGAGAGACCAGCCTGGAGTGCCCCCTCTGCATCTGCTCCCAGAGGCTGGAGGTGAGATTTGCCTTCAGGGGCACCAATTGCTGCTTTTCAGGATTGGGTGCCATACCACCTCACCATATACAAGACTAACGCTGCCTCTGAGTTTTTCCACCCCTGGTCCCAGGTTGGGGCTCTGTCTCAACATTACGGGAAAACCTGTGCTGTCTTGAGCCTTGCTATCAGGTCCTAAGAATGCTTTGGCTCCCAATATTGGTACATGCTGCTACTTCCGTAAGTCCCACCCACTGGGTTTCATGTCAGGACTCTGGGTCATCATTGTGAAGGGTCCTCTCACTGCTCTAGAACCCCACCCCTACTTGAGGCCTGGAGTCCAAACCGCCATTGCTAATATTAGGTTGCTGCTGCCTGGACCCTTTGCTCCATCTATGGTAGCTCAAGGCTCTGACCCATCGTCCCTATGGCCCACCTACCACTGCTTTGAGCCTCATCTCTTAGGTCCCTCCCATATCAGGACTCTGGATCCTCACTGCTGGTACTGTACTGTTCCATCCCAAGGCGCATTTTCATCTCCCAGGTCACAGCCTGAACTGCCATTGGGAGCTAGGCTGCTAAAACTCTGCATCCAGATCCCTGGGTAGTGAGACATGGTTTTAAGAAACCACCGCTGGATCATGGTGCTGCTATCTTGTGACTGCTACTTGGGACAGAGCTGACACTTTGACTGACCATTCCCAGCATATGCTACTACTACACTCTGCTACTCCTGCCTATGCCCCCACTAAAACTTGTCATTCGAGGGTCTGTGTCTCTGCTGTATTCCCTTCACCAACCAGAGTCACAATGGTGTGCCTCTGAGACCCTGATATGGTTTCTGTAGAATATCTGCCCATGTTGCTATCCTAGACCCCAGTGCCACAGCAACAGGAAATAAACTTGTGCACCATGACCCAGTGTAGTTCCATCTGTGCCTAATCTTGGATGACATCTCCAATACTGCTTTGAGGACCCTGAGGTCAGCATGCCATACCAGACACCAAAAGGATCTCTCAGCAACATCTTCTTCCCATGGATAATGCGGGGGACCAGCCCACGCACCAGAGTCTAAGGGTCTCCGAGTAGGGGGTTGGTGTCGGCGAAATATCTATAAGAAAGAACACAGACAACATGAATGGTGGAAGAGACCACACTTTACTGTGAAACTTGGTGTCTTATATACCATAGGTGATTACATCTTTCTTTTAATGATTACATTGTTTGCAACTTCTTAGGAATCACATGTTTTAGAATAGATCATTGTTTTCATGGAAGAGAGAACAGAAAATTAAAGACAGGAATGAAGTACAATACAGAAGATCAAAAAACATAATTTATCACTAAAATACATCAGCAGGGGTCTTATTTTGTGTATATAGTGTAATATTAACTAAAGCTTATGACAAGGCTATTTTTCTTTAAAGGTTAACAATAGTCTGTGAGTAAGGTGCCTCTAACTAGGGGGGAGGTTTCAATCAGAAAATCTGCCCATTTACTGAAACCACAAATACTAAGTAGCATGAATAATAGGAGAACTAACCCCAGTCTCTGATCCACTTAGGTCAAGCAGTCAAGCGCTCACATTTTCAAGCAGGGGAAGCAGGGTCCCAAAGGCCACACAGCACTGCACCCCACTCTCCCAGGACCTTTGTTCTTTTGTCCTGATCCTCAAATGGGGGGAGGGCCAATCGTTATCCAGGGTAGCACCTTCCTAGACAAGGCTAGGGACTTTGCGATTACATACGTTCCCCCCGGAGGCTTTGCTGTCACAGTGGAATCACCTCACAGGCTTTTTGGCTGGATGGGCCCCAACAGGATAAGACAGGAGAGAGTGCAATGATGTTTTTAAAGTGATCAAAGGGAAAGAAAAAAACCCCTGTCAACCAAGAATACCTTATTCAGGCAGCACTATCACCAGTAACCAAATTATTGAAAGAACCCAAATGTCCATCATCTCACAAATGGATAAAGATATGGTAGTTTTCAGAGTTAAAATGGCATAGTAGTAGGGAGACCCTTGGGCTTGTCTCATGCTTCAAACACAGCTAGATCAACATCAAATCACTTTGAACACCTAGGAAATTGATCATGAGGAAACTGATAAAAGAACAATCTATATAATTTAAGGTCGAGATTGTGACAAGTATGCAGTGCAGGAGAATTTGGGGGAGAGAAAAGCAGCACTGGGGCAAAGGGACAAGAGCCCTTTCCACAGACAGGAGAAAGAGAGAGGGAGGGAGCGAGCAATGCATTGGGTTCATGCCAGAAAACACTCTTCCAAAACCACTGATGGGGGAATTGTGAGAAACTGGCTATTCCAAGTTTTTGCAAAGAGTCAAGCTGAAATTTTGAGTTTTGGAAGTCTGTGCCATTTGCTGGACTGGACTCGGGAGGTAGCATTGTTCCTGGGGAGAAGAAAAGGAGGCCTGGGGATGTACATTGGACAGGGTGGTGTGACCATCTCCTGGGTTGCACTGGGAGCCTTATCCTTTCCAAGGATAAAAGACCCAGCTGGTGCGTTTGAGTGGACATTCAACAGCAGGGTAGAGGTGCAGGCACAGGGCAGGTAAAGTGGTCACAGCTATTTTGCTATGCCTCATCATAAACTCCAGGAACTTGTACAGCCGTGCAACTGCTTTTGGGGTACAGACCGGTGCCAGGGGCAGTGCTGTGAGGTTCTCCTCTGGAGGAGGTGAATGGGTCCATGCCTTGCTTGGTCCTTTAAGATTTAGAGTTTTGAATCCCAATCATACACAGGAGATAAAACACAGGAGAACTGTAACACCAGGTGTGTCGAAGGACTGGGCACAGAAGGGTTGAGGACAGGGATCTGGGAGAAGCCTGAGACACAGGAGTGGAGATTGTTTGTTTGTCTATGAAGGTTATCTGAACAGTGGCAGTTACCAGCTCCCCTACCTGGGTGATGCCATCCCCCCTCCCCCACCAGTGTGGTCAAACCTCAGACAGCCATACAGCACTTTTGGTAGAGGCTAAAGCCCTTACACCAAACCTGCCCCCTGCACCCTACAAGGATATCTTTAGGAGGACAAGTCTGACTGAGCCAGTGCAGTGGGCCTCTTCCCCAGATGACCACACAGGCCTCTCTGAATGCATCAAGTCTTTGATCACAGAATGCTCCAAAGCTCAGCTTCAGTTTCGCTGGAAATAGGATGAGGCTATTTTTCAAGCTTATAGTATTTTGTTCATTTGTATTTTTGTTTCGTTTTCTCATTTTTTGGATCAGGCTTCTTTTTCTTTCTTTGTTTTTTAGTTTTCTTCATCTTCTTTTTTGCTTTTTTTTCCCCTCCTTTGGAATCAGGCTTATATTTTTTTTGTTTGTATGGGGTTTTTTTATTTGTTTCTTTTACTTTTCCCTTATTTTAGATAGGCATTTTTTCTAAAAAACAGATCAAAGCACACCTAGTGAAAGGTCCAAACAGTCCCCACTGCAAACAAGGAGGAACTCTGCAGAGAACTGACTTGGGGAAATGAGCAACCAAATCACAACTGCAGAGTATACACATCATACACCAGAAACACTTCCTGAAGTGCCCAGCCCTGGACAGCGTAAAACCCCTTCTTATTCTTTTTAATGTTTGTTTGTTTGTTTTGAGAGAAAGAGAGCATACATAAGCAGAAGAAAGGCAAAAAGACAGGTTGAGAGAAAATCCCAAACAGGCTCTGTACTGTCAGTGCAGAGCCCAACAGGGGCTCAATCCCATGAGCCATGAGATCATGACCTGAGCTGATATCAAGAGTCTGACACCCAATGGACTGAACCACTTGGGTACCCTTATAACCCTTTCTTAAAATAGCATTACACTCAGAAACAGGAAACATAACAAACTTTCATAATATACTGAAGACAGAAACCCAGATAAAATGACAAGTAGGAAGTATTCTCCCCAAAGATTAAGAAGAAACCAAGGATTTGCTCAAAACATATCTAAGTAATATATCTGAATAAGAATTTACTACAACAGTCATAAGAATACTATCTGGGCTTGAAAAAAGCATAAAATACTTCAGAGAAACCCTTGCTGCAGGGATAAAAGAACTAAAAGCTAGTCAGTCCAAAATAAAAAAATCTTATAACTGAGATGTAAAACTGACTGGTTGTAATTACAATGAGGATGGAAGAAGCAGAGCATCAAATAGGTGATATAGAAGATAAAATTATGGAAAATAATGAAGCTGAAAAGGGGAGGGAAAGAAAACTATTAGATCATGAATATAGACTTAGGGAAACCAGTGATTCTATAAAATTCAATAATATCCACATCATGGGAGTCCAAGAAGAAAAAGAACAGAAAAGAGGGGAAGAAGGCTTATTTGAACAAATTATAGCTGAGAACTCCCCCAATCTGGGGAAGGAAACAGATATTCAAGTCGAAGAGTCACCGAGAACTCCCCTCAAAGCCAACAAAAAAAGGCCAACACCAAGACATATCATAGTGAAAATTGCAAAATGCAAAGATAAAGAGAGAATTATGAAAGCAGCTAGGAACAAATGTCTTTAATCTGCAAGTGTAGATCATAAGATTAATAGACCTGTCCAGAGTAACATGGCAGGCCAGGAGGGAATGGCATGATATTTTCAATGTGCTAAATGGGAATAATAGGTAGCCAAGAATACTTTAACCAACAAAGCTGTCATTCAGAATGGAAGGAAAGATAAACAAGCTCATGAACACTAAACCAGCTCTGCAAAAATTGTTAAAATGGATCCTTAGAGCAGGAACAAGAGACTAACAGCAACAAAGACTGAAAACGAAAAGAGACAATATATAGAAAGAATAACTATACAAGTAATATAATGGCACTAAATTCATATCTGTCACTAATTACTCTGAATCTAAATGGATTAAATGTTCTAATCTAAAGACATAGGGTATCCAAAGGGATAAAAACAAAAACAATAACAAGATCCAAAGATATGCTGCTTACCAGAGATTCATTTTAGACACAACGCCACCGCCAGATTAAAAGTGAGAGTGGAGAGCCATTTTAATGCTAATGGACATCACAAGAAAACTGGAGTAACCAAACTTATATCAGAGAAACTGGATTTTAAACCAAAGACTGTAACAAGAGATGAAGAAGGTCACTTTATAATAAGAAAAAGGTTTATCCAACAAGAAGACCCAAGTTATGTGTGGGAAGCAGCAGCGAGGAGCCAGTAAGGAGAGTGTGATCGAGCAAAGCTCTCGTGCCCTTACAACGCTTGCGGCTGATCCAGTTCCTCAGAGGTTAATTCACTTGAGTTAAGATGTTATTGCACCAATGTCCTTCAAGCTTCTTGAGTTGAGATGTTATTGTACAAATGTCCTTCACGCTTTGGCACTCTTATAATAACAATATGAAGAGATGTAAAGTTCCCAGGAAAATGTTGTAACAATAACTGTGAGAACAGAAAAAGTTTTGTCTAGATAAAACCCCTCTCTTAGCTGTGGCTGTTTGTATAAAACTGCTTGCATGTGAGAAATAAAGTGGCAATATGGGCATCACTCATGTTGTCCCTCCCGTTCCCATCCTTTGATTCTCTCTTCTTTTCCTTATTCCCTTACCCTCGCATCCTTGCTTCTGTGTGCCCGCGCGCGCACTCCATCTGGAGCCCAAACAGGGACATGAGACATTTACGGATGTGAGCATGCAGCTCGGGAAGCACTGTCTTCGGTCAGGTAAGGGAACTGGTACAAGACCAGACGACGGGAGTAAAATAATATGGGACAAAAGTATTCTGTCAAGCATACTTATTTTGTGTTGGCCCTAGAGGCACTGTTAAAACAAAAAGGAAGTAAAATTAGTTCTAAGGCATTACAAGATTTTCTGTCTTTCATAGTGGAGCTTTGTCCTTGGTTCCCACAAGAGGGCACAGTAGACTTAGAAGCATGGAGGAAAGTGAGATAGGAGAAAAAAGAAAATCAAATATTCTCCCTCAGGGGACTCTGGATCTGCTAGAGCTGGACTCCAGAAGTGAACTATTAATGTAAAAACTTAAAATAAAGTAGGAGATAAGATCAAACAGTCTTATGCATCTCGGGGCCCTAAAAGGCATCAACATAATGAGATTTTAAATCAGGTTTTTTTTTTTTTTCCAATGCCTCCTGCTGTCACCTTGTCTCTTCTGCCTTCTCCTCCTTCTCCTGTTTCTGTGCCAACTTGGGTAACTGTTTCCAAACCTCCTGAGGTAAATTAACTTATCTAAATTTTGGATGCACATGTGCTTCTATCTGGGGTATCAAGTGGAAGGCTAAACGCAGCACCACTTCCCACCCCGGGACCGCACCGAGAAGTCGGTTGGGCCCTTTAGTAAATCTGTAAAAACCTGTTTTGTGGCCACTTCTGTACTTGTTTTGTCCAGTTGTCATTGTCATTGTTTTTGGTTTTATCTGTGGAAATTCTATGGGAGGGAATGTAATAACCTCTGGTGTGTATGTGAGTGTGAATGTGCGACTTGGTCTGGCTGAAAATAAAATAAACCTGAAGCGGGTACTAACACTTTGTTCCTCTGCCTAGTTGATGTAAGGCCTTCTCCTTCATTCATTTCCCAGGTTAATGGCTATAATTGGAACCAAATATTGTTGTCTACCTTGGGACAGAGACTTAAGGGAATATTTCCTAGCAGCTGCTGAGACTCATTTTGTCTCGGGAAAGGTTCCCTCTTTTCTCTGGACTGACATGGATTGCCTAATTCTACTGGTTACAACAAAACAAAAAGAACCTCAAGTCTCCTCCTCTGTTTGAGCTAAAAAACTTTAAACTGGGAATTCTCTTTCTCTGCCTTCTGCTGGTATCATGTTATTTAAGCAACTGGCTTTTGAAAATGCTAATTCTACATGTCAGGCTGCAATAAGACCTTGGAGGAAAATAGGGACTTTTAAAAATTTTATCAGGCTATGCTCAAAAATTGGGAGTTCATATATACAAGGAGTCACTTTGGCAGCCACACTACAGGGTATTTCCCCAGAACGACTGATGCAAAAGATAAATCAACATAAAGAAAAAATGCTTATTTTAATCTCACCATTGTTTGTTATCAATGGAAACGAATTTTCTGGGCTGGTTGACACAGGAGCAAGTGTTTCTATTATAGCTTTTAAACATTGGCCTCGATCGTGGCCTCAACAGGATACAAATGTTCCTATACAAGGTGGAGGTTATGCACAAGCTCCTGAAATTAGTACTGAGTTCTTGACTTGGACTCACCCTGAAGGCCGTTCAGGTTATTTTCAATCTTTTGTCCTGGACATAGAAATAAATCTATGGGGACGAAATATTCTTTCTGATATGGGCATTATTATTTAATCTGCCCTAAAGATAATGATCAGTTTGCCTTTTCATACCTTCAGTCAATCTACAAGGACCATTCATGAGATATCAATAGACTGTTTTGCCTCAGGCAATGGCAAATAGTCCTACTTTGTGTCAGGAATATGTTGCATTAAAGCCTTTTAGGTTAGAATACCCTTCTGTTTATTGCATTCACTATATGGATAACATTTTATTAGCTGCTGATACAAAAATAATCTATTCTCAACTTTTGAGCAACTTTAGTTATGTCTACAAAAATATTAATTTAATGATAGCTCCAGAAAAAGTTCAGCAACAGCATCCTTTTGAGTATCTTGGGTATTTAATCAATAATAGACAAATTAAACCACAAAAATTAACCATAAGTAAGCAGTCTCAATATACCTTAAATGATTTACAAAAACTTTTGGGCAATATTAATTGGATCAGGCCCACTTTAGGTATAACTACAGATCAATTACACCTCTTTTCAATGTTTTGAAAGGAGACTCAAACCCCTCCTCTTTGAGAATTTTGATGCCTGAAGCTGTTCAAACCTTACAACTTTTTGAAAATAAACTAAGTGAGGCACAAATTACTCAGGTAAGTTTGCGTTCTTCCATTTATTTGGTCACTGTCCAACCTCTTCAGTTGCCAATGGGGCTTTTATGGCAGTCTCATGGGCGTCTTGAATATATCCATTTGGCTCTACACTCATTACATATTTTAAATACATTGCCTGAACTTCTGAGCCATATTATCTCAAAAGCTAGATTGAGAACCTTACAGCTGTTTGGCAAAAATTTTTTCGTAATGTTACAGTTCAGCCTGTTTCACCAATATCTCTTAAGCCACTAGCTGCTCCTTCAGTTTTTGTGGATGCTTCCAAACTAGGTATAGTGGCAATAATTTTTGTTTCTCAACAGCATACTAGTATGACTACAATTAAATATCAGACCACCTCAGTACAATGTGCAAAACTGTTTGCTGTTAAAATGGCCTTGCAACAATTTTCATTTGCTGTTAATTTATTTTCAGACAGCCTCTATGTGATCAATGCAGCACACCGCCTCCCTAAGGCCTTTATTTATACTTCTGATAAAAAAAACTTTTTCATCTCTTTATAGCAATAAAAAGACTTCTTTTACAAAGGACTGAGCCTGTCTTTACTGCACATTTATGGGTTCATATGCCCCTCCCTGGACCCTTACCCGGAGGCAATGCTTTAGCTGATCAGTCGATTCATCTATACTCTTTAGATTCCTTGCAAATGATGTCTAATGATTTATGGCAAATAGATGTTACTCATTATCTACCATTTGGAAAGTTACAATATGCTCATGTAACTGTTAACACCTGTTCTGGATATATAATGGCTTCTGCTCATTCCGGTAAAGCCTTTAAGAATGTACAAAATCACCTTTTTCAAGTTTTTGCTGTGTTAGGGACACCTAAACATTTAAAGACTGATAATGGAACTGCATATACTTCCCAAGCCTTTAAAACGTTTTGTTTTCAGTTTAATATTGTCCATATTACTAGCATACCTTATAATTTTACTGGTCAAAGCATTGTGGAAAGAGCTCATAAGCCTTTAAAATTATAATTACAAAAAACAAAACAGGGGGAATATATGGGAAGAAGTAATAAGGTAAAATATTTCCCTCATATGCACCTAAATTTAACTCTGTTTTAAATTTTTTGAATTTGAATGATATAACCCTTACATCTACCCTCATGGTGGTTTAGCACCTCGGGGGAATTCTTTTATTCAGCCCGGTCCCCTACAGGTACACTGGAAAAAAGGAGAACTGACCGCCAAGAAGATGATGACGGTGCTCCCACCACCTCCTCTCCCTAATATGCCACCTTGCTTTCGTGCACACATCCGGGCAGGAGATTTGCCTTGGGAAGAGTGTCATTATAGACATCCTACGTTGATCTCCCCAAATGGTATAGAAAATTATATTTTGGTGGACTGGTCTCATCCGCTGCCTGCAAAAGAACTCGATGTCTACATCCATAACAGAACTCTTCCTGCTAATGTGTTGATGACTCCAATGGACAAAAAACATACTGACTTATGGAAATTGGCTGTTTTCCTGACTACCTTATGGACTACTACATCACACGTTCATGCCTTTCTTGAGTATGGCTCTGGACTTGTCTTCATCATCCAAACTTGTGTTCCCCATCCTTATATGTTGGTTATTGGCAATGGGTTCGTTACTGTGCTAAATGGCTTATTTCATACTGAGTGTAAAAATTATATTTTGACCAATTGTATCCCCTATCGTCCTTTATAACAAACTAATCTCTTTGTTTTTCTGGTAATGTAACCTCCATTTGTCATATCACCAATTTTAGTTTAGATCTCTTGCAATTACAATATGAAATTTATGATGTTGGAAAAAGTAAACTGGAAGTATTTGATCCTTCTCAGGTTGCCCACCAATTGTTGGATAATCTTAATGGCTTTAACCCCTTTAATATTTTGAAACATTCTTTTGTTTTAATCTTTATATTGGCTATTGTTGTTCTCTTAATTATGATTGTAAGCTATTGTTGTTATATGCAAATTTATAGACAATTAACATTGACTAATGCCAGGTTGCATCTTTTACAATTAAAAACAATAGGGGGAAATGTGGGAAGCAGAAGCAAGGAGCCAGTAAGGAGAGTGTGATCGAGCAAAGCTCTCGTGCCCTTACAACACTTGTGGTGTAAAGCCCAAGATTTTAATATCACCCCAAAAACCAGAAACCGCCAGGAGACCGAGGCAGGCATGTAAAAGCAAAGGGCAGTTTTATTACGGCTTAGGCTCGCCGGGCCTAAGTTCGGTCTTACAGCCTTCACCAACGCAGTGGATCCATGCTGAGAGCCCCGAGCAAGGGCTGAGTAGGGTTTTTATGGGGTTTGGGAAGGGGGAGTTACAAGAAATCGTGACATAGGTACAGTGACCCAATCATAATGGTACAACAGTATTGGCAGCAACTCTAACCATACACACTGTTCAGAGCGTTCGTTACTTTTGGCGGGACCCAATTACAACATTTAGGGTATCTTTGAAATTAACCAATTACAGAGCGAGTTCAGGGTCTTGTTTGGTGACTATGGGGTTAACTTTAACTCTAGGTAACAGGGTCCTATCTAGAGTTCCCATCTGCAGGCCTTACCCTTAGGAATGTGGGGTGAGGTAGCTGGGCTTTCCTGATTGGATACCCCCGGGCAATGTATGGCTGCCAGATGGCCAAATGGTTCTGCCAAATGGCCAAATGGTTCCGAAGCGACTGACCTTAGGCCTTCTAGTTTAGAGAGGAAACAAAGCCTATCATGGTGTCTGTTTGGTTCAGCCTTACAGTGGCTGATCCAGTTCCTCAGAGGTTAATTCACTTGAGTTAAGATGTTATTGCACCAATGTCCTTCAAGCTTCTTGAGTTGAGATGTTATTGTACAAATGTCTTTCACACTTTGGCACTCTTATAATAACAATAAGAAGAGATGTAAAGTTCCCAGGAAAATGTTGTAACAATAACTGTGAGAACAGAAAAAGTTTTGTCTAGAACAAACCCCTCTCTTAGCTGTGGCTGTTTGTATAAAACTGCTTGCATGTGAGAAATAAAGTGGCAATATGGGCACCGCTCCTGTTGTCCCTCCCGTTCCCATCCTTTGATTCTCTCTTCTTTTCCTCATTCCCTTACCCTCGTGTCCTTGCTTCTGTGTGCCCGCACGCGCACTACAGTTATGCCTACACTTCAACACCAAAATATATAAAATAATTAATAACAAACATAATGGAATTCAGTAATAACAATACAGAAATTGTAGGGGATTTTAACACCCTACTTACAGCAATGGACGGATCTTCTAAGCAGAAAATAAGCAAGGAAACAATGGCTTTGAATAACACACTGGACCAGATGGACTTGACAGATATACTCAGAGCATTCTTATCCTTAGGATAAGAATATGCATCTTTTCAAACACACATGGTGCATTCTCCAGAATAGATCACCTACTGACTCAAAAATAGGCTTCAACCATTATGACCATACCATATTTTCATACCACAAACTTGAAGTTGAAAGTTGAAACTTGAAGTCAACCAGAAGAACACATTTAGAAAGACCACAAATACAGGAGGTCAAAAACATCCTACTAAAGAATGAATGAGTTAGCCAGGACATTAAGGAAGAAATTTAAAAATACATGGAAACAAATGAAAATGAAAACACAACAGTCCAAAATCTTTGGGATTCAGCAAAGATGCTCATAAGAGGAAAGTATATAGTAATTCAAGCCATTCTCAAGAAAAAAAGTCTCAGTGCTGTATCTGCACACCTACGCTCATTGCAACGTTATTTGTAATAGTCAAGATACAGAAGGAACCTAAGTTCTTTCAACAGATAAATAGTTAAAGAAGGTATGGTACACATGCACACTGAGAAAGAAGGAAGTCTTACATCTGTGACAAATGAATGAATCTTAAAGGCATTATGCTAAGTGAAATAAATCAGAGATAGACAAATATGATGCAATCTCACATGTGGAATCTACAAAATTAAAATTATAAAAACAAAGAGTAGAATGTTATTTACCAGGGACAGTGGGGTGGGGGAATTGAGGAGATGTTTAAGAGTACATAGTTACAACCAGTAAATAAATACCTTCTGGAGACATAACGTACAGCATAGTGATTATAAACAGCATTACTGCATTATAAACTTCAAAATTGCAAAGACTAAATCTTAGTTGTTCCCCCCACACATAAAACATGATAAATATGTGATGTGAGGAAGGTGTAGTCTAACATTACCATAGTAGTCATACTCTAATACATAAGTGTATCAAATGGACACATAGTATGTCTTAAATTTAGAAACAAAATATATACTTATAATACCTACAATAACTACTAAGGAAATATCTTAAGAATATACCTAAGAGATCAATAGAGAAATTAAATGGAAAACTAAAATAATACATATTTTACACAAAAGATGTCAGGTAAGGTGGAAGAAGAAAACAAGACATGAACATAGACTAACTAGCAAAATGACAAGCATATATACAACTATCCCAATAATTACATTGATGTGAATTAATCAAAAGATAGAAATTTGCATCCTGAATTAAATAGTAAGATTTATGTACATGTTCTCTATAGTAAACACACTTTAGATTCAAGGCACCAATAAGTGAAAAGGGGATAGCCAAAGATATACGCTACAAATAGTAACCAAATAAGTGAGCACAAACGGCTGTTATAATATTAAAAAGACTGCTAAAACAATCAATACTATTAGAAATTAGAAGAAACAACCTCAAACACATGAAATGGAAACTGACAGAATTAGAAGGATAAATAATACAATGAGTATAGGGGAAAATTTTAATATCTTCCCTCAGCTAAGTGATAGAACAGCTAGTCACAAAATTAGAAGGACTATGGAAGGCTGTCAAAACACTGTGCAAGAGTGTAAAATTCACTTTCTCATTCTGTGCAATGGTGACACTTGAAATTTCAGCCATCTTTTGGTATGTATGTACATTATGCCACAATAAAATTATCATAAGGGAATATTATGGAAATATTCAAATATATTTAATACCAGACATAAAATTGAAAAAATCCTACAAAATACAGCTTGTGAACCGCCCCCAAAAAGAAATAAAAATATCAGAAGTGTCTTACAACTTCTAACACAATTTTTTTACCTTTTAAAAAATTTATTTATTAAAATTCAAGTTAATTAACATACACTGTAGAATCGGTTCCAGGAGTAGAACCCAGTGATTCATCACTTCCATAGAATTCTATCCCAATTAAAGTTTTATGGTTCTTTTTTTTAATGTTTATTTAATTTGAGAGAGAGAAAGAGAGAGAGAGAGCGAGCGAGCGAACACAGGGCGAGTAAAGGCAGCGAGAGAGGGAGACACAGAATCCAAAGCAGGCTCCAGGGTCTGAGCTGTCAGTACAGAGCCTGACTCAGAGCTCGAACTCACAAACTGTGAGATCATGACCTGAGCCAAAGTCAGACACTTAGCCAACTGGTCCACACTGGTGCCCTCAATTTTTTATAGTTCTATCCCAATTAATACTTGGCTTCTTGTAATATATATGTTACAGTACACATTTTTAACTTTTTATAGTTTAGTTAGAATTAATTTGGTACAATTTAAGCAATCTTATACCAAACAGGTATATTGATCACTTCCCCTACCCATTAGGGTAAAATTGTTATAATATTACATATTACATTCATTGTAAACACAGGAAGACCATTGCAAACTGTGCTTTGAACAGTCATGCATACTGCAAAGAAATTAACAGAAGATTGTTTTTCGTATTTACCCAGATATTTATAATGTTCCATGCCTTTCTTACTTTTCCAAATACCCAGCTTTCATCTGCTACTATTATCCTTTAGCTTGAAGAATTCTCTTCCTTTAGCATTTCTTGCAATGCAGACCTGCTAGTGATGGAGGTTCCAAAATGGATGTTTGAAATGTCTTAATCTACCTACATTTTGGAAGACTATTAATGATAGTGAGCTCCTGACTGGCAGATTTTTATTCTTAAGGTGGATATTCTATTATCATGTTAATTTCATTATTTCTAATGAATTTCGGGGCATATTAAGTGGCCATATTATTCTCTTATGCTCTCAAGATTTTCATCTTATCTCTTTCAGAAGTATGACTACTATGCGCCCACTAGTGATTAAGCTCTTAATTATCTTATTTGGGGTTTTCTGGGCTTCCTGAGTTTAACTTGCTGTTTTTCGACAAATTTGAAATAGGTTCAGCCTTCATTTCTTCGAATCTGTTCTGCCAAATGTTTCCTTCTCCTGTAAAATCTTAAATACATGAGTCATAAGTTTTGATGTTATCATATTGTTTTCCCTTTAAAAATTATTTTTGTTCCCCTCTCAGATTGGATTATTATTCTTACCCAACCAGAGTACTGAGGGGCACACAAGCTAGATTTTTACATGTTGCCTTGGGAGGAACAACAAAAAATACTGGTTGTAATTAAGGGAAGAACGTCATAGAAATGTAAGGCAGGGCAATACTTTTGTAGTGCTAATGTCTGATTTTATCCCCAACTTTACACTCATTAATTACCAGGAAACAAAATTTTCAGATTAGTAAATTTGATCTGTGAGCTTATGCAGCAGACACAGCTCAATCCTCCTGTATTCTCCTTAGAACTGGCTGCCTGTAAAGAATATATTTTCTGTTCTGTTCCAACAATGGTAAATTTTAAAAGGGTACCATCTTCCTCTGAATTTAGTACTGAAATGAGTACTGTTTAACCCTAGGACCCAGAATAAAAAGTCCATTATATTCAACACCTAATGTATATTCTCAGAAAGTGAAACACAGGGAAAACTACCATCTCGGTCTTTATAGCCCTGACTTTTCCATAACTCTTCCTCCTAATATTGGGTGATAGATAAGTAGATAAAGAGAGAGGTCACCAGTGGTTTTGGTGGATCCCATAACCCAAGCTCACTTTACCAAGTATTTCTCATGTCTTATGATGGGTACATAAAAAATTTTAGGCATTTATTATGCATGTATTTAGATATGTATTTCGGGAGAAAGTTGGGAGGTATTCCACATCAGAATGTATTAAGCAGCCTCTCTGTTACTTTTCTCCACTCTCCATGGTAAAAGATGCGTATGTGTGGATGGGACACTCCAACATTGGAAGGAAAAGGGCAATTCAGCCTCTTCTTTCCCTGGGAGTCTGTAGGTTCCCCAAATCTAGGATCTGAACAGGTTTGCTTTCCAAGCCTTGACTGTGCTTTTCAAAATGTCTTCAATTCCAAAAGAGACAGTTTGAGGTGTTTTTATTGGGTGAGGAGACTGGGGCTCTTGACCAATGAGACAGAACAGTAATGGCAAGCTGACTTCAGAAATGGAAATACATGTCTGGAAAAAAAAATTACTCCTTCTTAGTGTCTATATATGATATGTATTGAATTTCTCAAAACCCATTTTGTTAATGTTTTATTATTTATTTTTGAGAGAAAGAGAGGCAGAGCACAAGCAAGGAAGAAGCAGAGAAAAGGAGAGACACAGAATCGAAACAGGCTCCAGGCTCTGAGCTATTGGCCCAGAGCCTGTGTGGGGCTCGAACTCATGAACCACGAAGTCATGACCTGCGCCAAAGTCAGACACCCAGCTAGCTGAGCTACTCAGGTGCGCCTCTCAAAAACCATTTTTAAAGAAGGAATATCTTTGATATATATGTTCAAATTCCTAAGTCAGATTACATTTCTGATACCCACCTAAACAAATATATTGTAACAACAGAACTTTGTTTGGATGAGCGGAAGGAAGAAGACAGTTTTAGAGCTTGAGTTTTCTTGGAAATCAGCCTTTATGAAATATTTGGAAAAGCAAAATATAAAGAGATCACATATAGGAAGAACTTAATGTGATAAGGCTATATTTTAAGGATATTTAGGCATTATAACAACTTATTCCTCAGGTCAGCCCTTTCAGGTGGTTCCATATACAGTTACCATGTCAGGTGACGGAACAGAAGCATCAAGTTTTTAAGTAAAAATGACTGAGATTTAGTGAATAGTTATGTGTCAAAAGATGCTCTTCAAATAATCTTCAAGCAACTCTATAAGTAAGTTACTATTTGCATCTTATTTTATGGGAGAGGAAAGTGAGACAGATCAGTTATACAGCCGAGTTACAGAGCCAAAAGTATGCATTCAGAATTCCATTGAAATGACCTGGTTTCGTTATTGAAGTTTTTAAACTTTATACCTTACTGCTTATTCCACATTTGTAAGGTGATCAAGGCCCCTGGTGAAAACATCTGCATGAGGATGTTTACCACTATGCGAAACCACCTTGCAAGAATTTTTGGTAGATAGGAAAGAAAAACCCAGATGGAAGTTATATA
Organism: Mungos mungo; assembly: GCA_004023785.1. Taxonomy (NCBI): domain Eukaryota; kingdom Metazoa; phylum Chordata; class Mammalia; order Carnivora; family Herpestidae; genus Mungos; species Mungos mungo. Next base: position 48,923 of record PISW01003011.1, on the reverse strand, counting down.
AGTCCTAAATTGTTTTTGTATTTCTCATGTTTATTTTTTACAATCAAAGATACCTATCTCATGGAACACAATGAGAAAAACATTCGTATGGTTGTTATGGTAAATTAGGTTATTTTTCAGTGAACCTACATTTCCTCTACATGACCACTGTGAAAACAGTATATTTTGCAAACATTAATGACCAGTTTGGCCATATGACTGGTTTTCACAATATACTGTGAGTGGGAAAGTGACAGTATATGAGGTCAGAGTCGGGCATTAAGATTAAGAAGCACATTTCTGCCAGCCCCTCTGATAGCTGCTAATCTCTGCTTGAAAAGGTCATAAACCAAATAGCCCACTGTTCTAAGAATAAAAAATACAAAAAGCATATGAGTTACATCTGTGGTTTACAGTAGACCATGCAACCCAACCTCATCAACTGAAACACAGCCAGGCCACAAACAAGTGAAGAAAAAATAAATGCTTCTATTTATATGCCAGTGCAATTTGCATTGTTCATAATACAGCTCTAGCAATTAGTACATCTGCCATTTACATATTATATGAAATTAATTTCGAATATTCTTCAGTTTCCTCTATATGAAGATAAGAAATAAATATAAAGAACATGTTTCTATTCAAAGAGATAAATGTATATGAAATATGAATTTATTTTGCAAATAATAATTGAGTTTAAACTCTTTTATTTGAATTAGGATAGAAAAATCTCTGAATCATTTTCAGATTACTAAAGCTTGTCCTGAATTCTGACAATAACTAGCTGCTTTACCCTCACAAATATCTGCACATCTTAAAACCTTGTTTTCTTCATTATTTACCATTTTATTTTTCACATCAAGTATTTTTCTAAACTTGGTAATAAATAGCGACAGAAGTGAGGCCATAGAGAATTTAATACAGTAAGAGTTCTTCCACTCTATCTGAAATCCAGGTGAGGAAAACAAAGGACCAGAAAAAGTACCAAAGGACACTGGTTATTATTCAGTGAAAAACCACTCTATCAAAAAGTGAACCTAATCTTTGATACTGTTGCACTAAAGCAGATTCGGAAGGTACCGTTTGGTTCTATTCTCTGAGGAAGTGGGCAGATCTGAATGGCTCTTACATAGCAACCCTGTGGTTGTTGCCTAATAACCCTCAGTGCCTGCTACAGTTTAGTGCTCCCAGCTCCAAATTTATCCCTGGGTGCTCTGTTCTCAGATAATGGATCTGGATCTTAACAACTTGTCTCCCTTGTCGGCGCATCGTCAGTAAAAGACAGTGGAGAGACAGTGCAGCAGAAAGGGCTCCTCTTCCTGGTTTCATGGTGTTTTCGCTCCTTTGGCCAATAGGGCTCAGTTGCCAGTTGCACGCTTGCAGGAAGTCCTGTGTAGTCAGCCTCCACAAGTGTCTGCGGTCAGTGCCAGTTAAAGTTTTCTCTCCTCCAGGCTCCGCCTGCTAACGCTCTGGCAGGGGGTCCTTCCTGCCTGCCAGTCTCAGCCTGAGATCCATCCTCGCCAAGTTCAGTCTCTGCACCCTGGAGCTGCTCTGCCGCAGGCGGATCCAGTGCGCATGTGTGTCAGGAAGCTGTGTGTCCCCACACTGTCTTCAAAGACATCTAAATCCCATGGTCCGAGAGTGGACCTGGCTTCCCAGTGACCCCTCCTTTGGGTACTCTCCTTTAACCCTAAAGTATTCTTATAATTTTGTTTCATCCCCTCATGCTAGGCTTTCCCATATAGTTAATAATTCTTTATATCTAACTTCTCCTAGAATCTGTCTCCTAACTCAACACTGACTGATAATCTTGCCACCCTGGGTTGTTCAATCTTCATATGCAGCCCCTTTTAGGGCTAGAACAAATCAATTAATTTGGAAATAAGAGTGGGTTTGTTCACTTTACTAAGGGCTTTATAATAACAGTGCTTGATATTATCACTTATAATTCATATATAGTTTATTTTAATCAATAGCCACAGTTTAAAAAATGGATGATATGTTCCTGAGTATATATTTTTTACATTAATATAAATAAAGATTTTAAAAAGTTTATTAATATAAATAGAGATTTTAAAAAGTTTACCCCTACTAAGGGTAAAACTTAGGTACCCTTTAGACTTTGGGTGATTACAATATATCGATGCAGATTAATCTTTGGTAACAAATTCTAGGGAGTGAGGTTGATGATGAAAGTGGCCATGCACAGGTGCATACCAGAGGGTTATGGGAAATCTCTGTACCATTCTCTTAATTTTGTTGTGAATCCAAAACTGTTATAAAAAATAAAATCTTAAAAAAAAAGAACTCTAAGAAAATAATCATATGGTTTGAAGAAATGAGAAATATGTTCTTTATAGATGGTGAAGCGGCATTATACCAAACAGGTATGTTAAAGTGCCTGGTGCTTACAAACATATGTTTTTATTTCTAAGCAAGATGCAAGATACATTTTTTTGGCATGAGCATATAAAAATGGACAATTGTTGTCCTTCTCTGTAGATACTGGCAACCTGAAATATAGAACATAATATCTAATTAATATTGGTAATATGTAATTTAAAATCTTAATGAACAAGCAATTCATTTGGACTCATAGTTACATATCTAAATCTGAACATTTTCCATATTAATTTTCTATGGAAACACTTCATCGATTGTGTTTATAAAGTTGTTCCATTAAAGCTGTTTTTCTTTTTCTATGACAAATTCTTTGAGGCATAAAATAAAGGAGTTGTCAAGACACTTACTGTTTGGAAAAGAATGTTAATCCTTTGGGCAACGCCCATGAATTATCATTGCTTCTTGGGGAAACTTGACACCATGAAGAATAAATGAAGAAGTTCAACATATACTACGAGAAAACAAATTTTATTAGAAGACACAAGCTCTTATACTCATTTGAATTTTGTAGTAACCAATACAATCAATTCTTTGTTACTTTGTAGATTCTTTCAAATTGTAATACAATGCTACACACTGAATACATTATATCTTAGTAGGATTAAGTGAAGAAGAAAAACTGATATGGGTAAGAATTTTGGGTTCTGATAATTGACCTTAGGTAAATAATAACTCGTAAAATATTTATTATTTTAAAAACTCCTAGAGATTCAAGTAAGAAGAACATTTGTAATCTTGCCTAGGTCTGTTCCCATGCCTCTCCACCTACCAACCCTAGTGCAGTGATCCAAAAGAATTATAGTTTTACCTCTCTCTCTGCCCCTCCCCCAATTTTGTGTGCTCTCTCTCTCTCCCTCCCTCTTCCTCTCACACACACACACAATAAATAAATAAACTTTTTAAAAAACTGGACTAAAGGAAGGGCACATGGGTGGTTCAGTCAGTTAAGCCTCTGACCTTAGCTCAGGTCATGATCTCACAGTTTGTGAGTTCGAGCCCCGCCTCAGGTTCTGTGCTGACAGCTTGGGGCCTGGAGCCTGCTTCAGATTCTGTGTCTCCTCTCTCTGCCTCTCCTCTGCTGATGCTCTGTCTCTCTCTCTCTCTCTCAAAAATAAATAAACATTAAAAATTTTAATAAAAATTTTAAAAATTTTTCTAATAAATTTTTAAAAAATGGATTAAACACATAAACATAAAATATAAAACTATCAAGTTCTTTGGAGAAAACATGGGGGATAAGTAAATAAAATTTTATTTGGCAATGACTTCTTGGATATGATACCAAAAACACACACTACAAAGGAAAAGACCATTGTAGAAAAATGGGCTACATCAAATTAAAATCTGTGCATCAAAGGACAGTATCCACAGAATGAAAGACAGAGTGGAAAAATGCTTGCTAATCATCTATCAAAACAAAGGTTTATGTCCAAAATATATAAGGAATACTATATCACTAATAAAAACAAAAACCCAGATAAGAAATGGGCAAAGGAATTGAATGGACATTTGAAAGCATACAAATGGTCAAAAAGCATATGAAAAGATGTTCAATATCACTAGAAGCAGAGAAATTCAAAGCAAAACTACAATGAGATAGCACCTCATACTTATTAGAACGGATACTATTTAGGACAAAACAAGAGTGTCAGTGAAGAGATGGAAAACTAGGACCCTGGCACATCGTCAGTGGGAAAGTAAATTGGTCAGCCATTATGAAAAAGAGTGTGGAGCTCCCTCAAAAATTTAAAAATAGAATTGTCAAATGAATCAGCAATCCCACGAGTAGGAAACTTTCTAAAAGAATTGAAACCAAGATCTCAAAGAGACATCTGCCCACTCATCTTACAGCAGCATTATTCACAAAAGCCAACTGGTAGAAGCAGCCCAAATGTCCCCTGATGGATGAATGGAGAAAGAAAGCACAGTATACACATAAGAGTGTAATATTATTCAGGCTTAAAAAGGAAGGAAATCCTATTACTTGCTACAACATGGATGAAACTCCAGGACATTATGCTAAGTGAAATAAGCCAGTCATACACACAGACGAATATGATTCCACTTACATGAAGTATCTAAAGCAGTCGAACGGATAGAAACAGCAAGTAGAATAGTAATTGCTTGGAGTTTGGGGGAAAGTGGAGAAGGCCATTCTGTTCATTGAGTATGGAGTTTCAGTTTTTCAAGGTGAAAGTTCTAGAGATCTGTTGGACAATGCTGTGAATATAGTTAGCACTCGAGAACTGTATGCCTAGTGTTGGTTAAGATGCATGAAATTGTTAAAATGTAGTGGATAAGATGTGAGATGTTGTGTGATTCCAACTACATGATATCCTGGAGAAAATAAAACTATGGAAACAGTAAAAAGATGAGGGGCTGCCAGGGTTTAGCAAGAAGGGCAGGATTAATGGGTGGGCAACAGAGGATTTTTAGGTCAGTGAAACTATATTATATAAATATATAATGATGACATATGTCTTTATGCATTTCTCCAAACTCATAAAATGTACATAATCAAGAGTATACACCTAAATTAAATTATGATCTTTCCGTGATAAAGATGTCTCATGTTCTTGCATCAGCTGTAGCAAATGTACCTCTCTGATAAGAGATATTAATAATAGGAGAGTCTACGCATATGTAGACAGTAGGGGAATATGGGAAACCTGTGTGCCTTATCTCAGTTTTGATATGAACCTAAAAGTGCTCTCAGAAATAGTTTATTTTTAAATAAATGGGTAATATGAGAAATTTTCTATTATTTTTTCTCACAATTAAAAAATAAAAAGCAAACAAACAAAAAGAGGGCATCTTAAAAGCAACAAGAGAAAAGCTACTCATTACATTCAATTACAACTAATAATATGATTACTAGAGAAGTTCTCACCAGAAACTATGAAGAATAAAAACACAGAAGGTCAAAACCAAAGAGCTGAAAGAACTGAAGAAAACAAAAAACAAAACACAAACCAAAACCCCTCAAAAAAAAAAAAAACCCACAACAAAGTAAAACATAACAAAGAAATCTTGTCACACACAAGTTCCCAATTTAGCAAAACAGTCTTTCAAAAAAGGAGGTGCATGAGGAGCTAACACTTTCTTCTTAGCAGATCTGTTCTCCAAAAATGTTTTTGAAGCTAAAAGGAAATGACAAGAGGTAGTGTCCACAAGAAGGAATAAAGATCAATAGAAATGGTAAATATGTGTGTAAATTTAAGAGTCTCTGTGTGTGTTTGCTTCTCTTAATTTTTTAAAAGGTAAGATTATTTAAAGCCAGCATTATAACACTGCTTGGTTGGGTCTATACCATATATGGATACAACCTAGTGCTGGTAACTGAGCACAACAAAGAGGAAAGAAACCCTTATTTGTTGATTTCTGTGGTGAAAAGTCACTGTGAATGGTTCAAGTCACCAATGTGAAATCAGGAACATAGTGTTGAAAAAGATATGCATAATTAGTGTTCAGAAACCAATATTACCTGGCTTCAGCACAGTTTTAGAAATACATACAGGTTTCCTCTCCAATCTGAAAGTAGAGCACTTTAATGAAATCATTTGCAAGCTGAAATGGCATAGATTGAATAAGCTATTATCATTAATGTTTATGCAAAATTTTCAATCATTCTCAGACTGCCACCTAGGGCACCATCCCTAGACCAGGACACCCGGCCTCCGGGCCCAAGCATCACTGGACCTTGTAATCCCAGAATCTGTCACTGGTGCACTTGTTTCACCAGCCAGAGTCACAGTGATTATGCCCTGAGAGGCAAGTACAGTATCCACGTGATATTGGCACATGTCTCCACCCTAGACATCAGTCCCATAGGGACAGCAAGTGAAACTGTGCCCAGGACCCTACACTGTGAAAGTTCCATTTGCACTTGATCCCAGCACTATAGCCCCAATACTGCTTTGAGGGGTTTGAGTGCCAGCATACCAAGAAGGGTGACCTCAGCTAAACCTCCTCCCATGCACAAGCCAGGAGAGAGTAGAATGGTTTTTTTTTCTTTTTTCTTTTTTTTTTAAACTGCAGTATAGTGAACATACTATAGTGTTTTATTAGTTTCAGGTACATAATAAAGTGATTCAACATGTCTAAACGTTACTCATTGCTCATCACAGTAAGATTAGTCTTAGTCCCCTTCACTTATTTCACCCATTCCCCTGTCCACTTCCCTTCTAGTAACCATCAGTTTTTTCTCCCTAGTTAAGAGTCTGTTTTTCATTTGTGTCTTTTTTCTTGATTCATTTGTTTTTTTCTTAAATTCCACATATATGTGAGATCATGTGGTCTTTGTCTTTCTCTGCCTGTCTGATTTTACTTAGCATTATACTCTTTATATCCATCCAAGTTATTTCAAATAACAAAATTCATTACTTTTTATGCCTGAGAAATATTCCATTTCAATGAACATATTGCCATGGTGTCTATATCTTTTCAAATTAGTGTTTTTACATTCTTTGGATAAACATTCAGTAGTGGAATTTTGGATCATAATTTTTAATTTTTTTAAGGAATATCAACACTGTTTCCACAGAAGGCTGCATCAGTCTACATTCACATTTGTGCACAAGAGTTTCTTTTTCTCCGCATCTTTGCCAACACCTGCTGTTTCTTGTGTTTTTTATTTTAGCCATTTTGACAGATATGAGGTGATATCTCATTGTAGCTGTGATTTACATTTCCCTGATGACCAATAATGTCGAACATCTTTTCATGTGTCTGTTGGTCATCCTTATTTCTTCTTTGAGAAATGTCTGTTCCTTTCTTCCGCCCATATTTGGATTGGAGTATTTGGGGGTTTTTTTTGTTTGTTTGTTTTTTGTTTTTTTTTTTTTGTTTTTGTTTTTTTTTTAGTGTTGAGTTGTATATGTTCTTTATATATTTTGAATACTAACCAACCCTTTATTGGAATGTCATTTGCAAATATCTTCTCCTATTACAGTATGCTGTGTTTTAATTTGGTTGTTTCCTTTGTAATGCAGAAGTTTTTAAATTTATTTTGATGTAATCCAAATAGTTTACTGTGCTTCAAGTGACATATCTACAAAAATGATGCTGTGGGCAATATCAGTGAAATTACTGCCTCTGCTCTTTTCTAGGATTTTTATGGTTTCAGGTCTCACATGTAGGTCCTCAATCCAATTTGAGTTTATTTTTCTGTATGGTGCAAAAAAGTGGTCCAGCTCATTGTTTTGCATGTAGCTGTCCAGTTTTCCCAGCACTATTTGTTTAAAAGACTCTTTTTCCCATTGCATATTCTTGACTCTTTTGTCAAAGATTAATGGACCATATATTTCTGAATTCATTTCTGGGCTCTCTATTCTATTCCATTGATCTCTGTGTCTATTTTTGTGCCAGTAGCATACTGTTTTGATTTTTGACAGCTTTGTAGTGTATCTTGAAATTGGGATTGTGATACTTCCAGTGATGCTCTTCTTTTTCAAGACTGCTTTGACTATTGGGCATCTTTTATTGTTCCATATACATTTTAGGATTATTTGTTCTGGTTCTGTGAAAAATGCTGTTGGTATTTTGATAACATGCACAATTTAACAATATTTGTTCTTCCATAGAATGACTTTTCATTTGTTTGTGTCATCTTCCCTTTCTTTCATCAATGATTTATAGTTTCAGAGTTCCTAACCAGTTGGAAGCCTTTTTTTCTTTGTGTTGCCTGATTTCTATGGCTGGATTTCCAGTACTACATTGAATAAGATTGTGAGTGGACATCCTTTTCTTATTCCTGACCTTAGGGGAAAAGCTTTCAGTTTTTCACCATTGAGGATGATACCAGCTGTGGATTTTCATATATGACCTTTATTATGTTGAGATATGTTCCCCCTAAATAGCCTTGGTTGAGAATTTTTAACAAAAATGAATGTTGTATTTTGTCAAATTATTTTTCTCCTACTAATAAAATGACGATATGGGTTTTATTTTTTTCTCTTATTAATGTAATGTATCACATTGATTGATTTACAAATATTGACTATTTGCAGCCCAGGAATAAATTCCACTTGATTAGTGTGAATAATTTTTTAGTATATTGTTGAATCTAGTTTGCTAATAATTTATTGAGGATTTTTGCATCTATGTCTATCAGAGATAGTAGCCTATATAGTTCCATTTTTTTTCTAGTGTCATTATCTGGTTTTGGTATCAGGGTAATGCTAATCTTATAGAATGAATGTGGAAACTCTCCTTCCACTTCTATTTTTTGAAATAGAGAAGAATAAGAACTCTTTAAATGTTTGGCAAATTCACCTGTGACATCATCTGGTCCTGGAAGTCTTTTGTTACTGTTCAATTTCATTGTAGGTAATCAGTCTGTTCAATTTTTCTATCTCTTTCTGTTCAGTTTTGGGATGTTATATGTTTCTAGGAATTTACCCATTTCTTTTAGGTTGTCCAGTTTGTTGGAATACAATTTTTCATGATGTTCTTTACAATCCTTTGTATTTCTGTATCAAATAAATAAAATTTGATTTCTCTCTCTCTCTCTCTCTCTCTCTCAATGAATCTGGTTAGAAGATTATCAATTTTCTTGGTCTTTTCAAAAGACTGGGTCTGGGTTTCATTGAGCTGGTCTATTGTTTGTTTGTTTACCTTCCATATCATTTGTTTCTGCTCTAATCTTTATTATTTACACTCTTCTGTTGGCTTTTCCTTTGTGTTTCTTTACTTACTCCTTTAGGTGTGATGTTTGATTGTTTATTTGGGATTTTTCTTCTTCTTGATGTAGACCTGTATTGTTATAAACGTTCCTGTTAAACAGTTTTTGCTGCATCTCAAAGAATTTGCACCGTTGCGTTTTCAGTTTCATTTGCCTCCATTATTTTTTTATTTCCTCTTAGATTTCTTCATTGTCCCATTTACTGTTTAGTAGCATGAAATTTAACATTCATGTATTTGTGTTCATTCCAGATTTTTCCTTGTGGTTGTTTTCTAATTTCATAGTATTGTGGTCAGAAAAGATGCCTGGTATGACTTCAATGTTTTTCAATTTGCTGAGACTTGCTTTGTGGCCTACTCTGGAGAATGGGAAAAACTAACTGAGAGCTTTCCACCTAAAGTCAGAAACACAACAGGGATGTCCACTATCACCACCAGTGTTCAACATAGTGTTGGAAGTTCTAGCCTCAGAAATCAGGCAGCAAAAAGAAATAAAAGCCATCCAAATCAGCAAGGAGGAAGTCAAACCTTCACTCTTCATAGACAACAAGATACTCTATGTTGAAAATCCCAAGACTCCACCAAAAACCTGCTAGAACAGATTCAGGAATTCAGCAATGTCTCAGGATATAAAACCAATGTACAGAAATTGGTTGCACTTCTATACACTAATAATGAAGTAGTAGAAAGAGAAATCAAGGAATCAATCCCATTTACAATTGCACCACAAACCATAAAATATCTAGGAATAAATGTAACCAAAGAGGTGAAAGATCTGTATGCTGAAAACTACAGAAAGTTTATAAAATAAATTAAGAAGACACAAATAAATGGAAAAATATTCCATGCTCATGGTTTAGAAGAACAAATATTGTTAAAATGTCAATAATACCCAAAAAAAATCTACAAATTTAGTGGAATTCCTAACAAAATAACACCAACATTCTTTACAGAACTAGAACAAACAGTTCTAAAACTTGTATGGAACCACAAAAGACCCTGAGTAGCCAAAGTGATCTTGTAAAAGAAAATGAAAGCTGGAGGGATCACAATTCCACACTTCAGGCTGTATTACAAAGCTATAATAATCAAGACGGTATGGCACTGGCACGAAAACAGACACATATATCAATGGAAGAGAATAGAGAACCCAGAAATGGACCCACAAATGTTTGGCCAACTAATCTTTGACAAAACAGGAAAGAGTATCCAATGGAAAAAAGACAGTCTCTTCAGCAAATAGTGTTGGGAGAACTGGACATTGACATGCAGAAGAATAAACCTGGACCACTTTCTTACACCATACTTAAAAATAAACACAAAATGGATGAAAGAACTAAATATAAGGCAAGAAAACATCAAAACCCTGCAGGAGAAAACAGACAGCAACTTCTTTGACTTCACCCACAGCAACTTCCTACTATACGTGTCTCCAGAGTTAAGGGAAACAAAAGCAAAAATGAACTATTGGGACCTCCTCAAAATAAAACCTACTGCACAGCAAAGGAAACCACCAACAAAATTAAAAGGCAACTGATAGAATAGAAGAAGATATTTGCAAATGACATATCAGATAAAGCGCTAGTACCCAAAATCTATAAAGAACTTACCAAATTCACCACCCCCAAAAAACAAGTAATCTAGTGAAGAAATGGACAAAAGACAAGAACAGACACTTCTCCAAAGAAGACATCCAGATGGACAACAGATACATGGAAAGATGCTCAACATCACTCATCATCAGGGAAATACAAATCAAAACCACAATACGATATCACCTCACACTTGTCAGAATGGCTAGAATTAACAACTCAGCAAACAACAGATGTCGTCAAGTATGCAAAGAAAGAACACTTTGGCACTGCTGTTGGGAATACAAACTGGTCAGACACTCAGGAAAACAGTATAGAATCTCTCAGAAAAACAAAAAATAGAGATACTCTATGACCCAGCAATTTCACTAGTAGGTATTTATCCAAAGGATATAAAAATGAGGATTCAAAGGGGCACATGCACCCCAATGTTTATAGCAACACTGTCAACAGTAGCCAAATTATGGAAAGAGCCCAAATGTCCATCAACTGACAATGGATAAAAAAGATGTGATATATAGATATAAGTATATATATATATATATATATATATATATATATATTACTCATTGATCAAAAAGAATAAAATCTTGCCATTCGCAACAATGTTCATAGAGCTAGAGTGTATTATGTTGAGCAAAATAAGTGAAAGAAAGATATATGATTTCACTCATCTATAGAATTTAAGAAACACAACAAATGAACATAGGAGAAGGGAAGGAAAAATAAGATAAAAACAGAAGGGGAAGCAAACCTTAAGAGACTCTTAAATACAGAGAACACACTGACGGTTGCTGGAGGGGTGCTGGGTAGGGTGATGGACATTAAGGAGGGCACTTGTTGAGATGAGCACTGAGTGTTATATGGAAGTAATGAATTCTACTCTTGAAACCATTATTACACTAAAAGTTAACTAACTTGTATTTAAATAAAATTTAAAACACAATAAATAAATTTCCAAGTGTTAAGCCAGGTTGATTATAAGAACTCACAAAATAAAACCCCTCTGGTTTTTGAAGCCGAATGCTATAGGGATTTATCTTTGCTGAGTGTGTTCCCCATGCCTGGGGTGCTTTGTGGGAGGGTCTTTTTATTTCCTCTCTCCACACCCATGGCATCCCTTCCTCTCCTGCATGGTCCTGAGGGTCTGCTTACCTCATGACTGATTCTTTGGACTTCCTACCCTCTGGATGTGTCCTCTTTTCTACATTCAGCTGTCCAGAGTCTGCGCTATATGTCTTTGGGTCATTTTCTAGGTTATTTGCATTGATGTGGGTGTTATCTAGTTTTGTCCATGAGATGAGATTAGCTTAGGATCTTCCTACTCTGCCTCTTCCCCAGAATTTAAGATACTATTTTCAAAGTGATCAAAGGCAAAAAGTAACTGTCAACCAAGAATATCTTATTCAGCAAAGCTATCATTCAAAAATAAAAGAGAGATCAAGAATTTACCACTATCCCAGGGGATAGTGGATTGGATCAATTTCTACTCTGGCCATAGGTGACAGTCACAGGATTATAACAACATGTCTAGAATATGTCACCAAAAGCACAGGCACCAAAAATTAAATAAAAAGTGAGACTACATTGAAATAAAGAGCTTTTGCACAGCAAAGGGAATAATCAATAAGTCGAAAAGACAACATATTGAATGGAAGAATATAATTGCAAACCATACATCTGATAAGGGACTATTTTCCAAAATATATAAATAACTCTTTCAACAGTATAACTAAAAAGAAACTAAATCAATTTTAAAAATGGCATGCAGATCTGAGTAGACACTTTTCTGAAGACGTAGAAATGGCCAGTAGGTACATGAAAAGGTGCTCAACATATGATTCATCAGGGAACTACAAATTGATGAGCATAAAACAATGGGATAATACTTCACATCTGTTCAGATGGCTTTTATAAAAAAGAGAAAAGATAACTAATATTGGTAGAATGTGAAGAACAGGAAAACTTTTGGTGGGAATGTAAATTGGCGTAGCCAATGACTCTTGGGACAAAAGAGCTGCTGGGTAACATTTCCCTCCCCCTGCCCCTCAGCAGAGGCACAAAGACACCTGCTGAGGGCAGCTAACCCAGACCCTGGCTGTTTAGCCTGATTTGTTCCAAATCCTAAGTCTCTCCGCTCTAATAAAACTGCCCTTTTGGATCAAACCTGCATCAGTCCTAGCACAGCAAGAATATCTCCCAGAAGACCAGCACAGGTCCTTGCCATATCAGGTCGCTATCCTTTGAAGTTTTAAAAGTCATAAGGTTTGGGGGCACTTGGGTGGCTCAGTTGGTTAAGCGCCAACTTCAGCTCAGGTCACGATCTCACAGTTTGTGGGTTCCAGCCCTGCATCAGGCTCTGTTCTGACAGCTGAGAGCCTAGAGTCTACTTCAGATTCTGTGTCTCCCTCTCTTTCTGCCCCTCCCCCGCTCACGCTCTGTTTCTCCCTGTATCTCAAAAATAAATAAACATTAAAAAATTTTTTAAGTCATAAGGATTGGCTGTGACCGAGCACGAAGTGTATTACACTGATCCAGGCAGGCAAGCAATCTGGAGACAGACAATGTGAAAATAGTGATCTGAAAAACATATGGGATGCATGATGAATATTCACTTTTCTGGGAGGCCTTCCTTCAGAGCAGCAAACAGACTCCCCTCTTGGGGGACAAAGGAGCTGACTGGTGCCATTTCCCTCCGTGCCCCCAGCATAAACTAAATTCAGTAAACAGCACAGTGCCAACACTGGCTGCCTAACCTACTTACACCAAGTCCCACCCATTGCACTCTGCTGATACTGCTTTTATTGGGCAAGTGTGCCTACAGACCAGTGCAGTGGACTCCTTCCCCAGAAGACCAGCAACCCCTGCAACACACACACACACACACACACACACACACACACACACACACACACACCACATCTACATAGAGTTTGCATAGAGTTTTTCAAATATTCAGTACTAGTGGGAATAACATCAGGACTCATTTAACAAGCAAAGAAAAAGCACACCAAGTTAATACTCACCACACGCTGGCCAAATTCCAAACAGTGCCCACTGTAGGAAAGGAGAAACTCTGCAAATAACTGACCTGAGGGATAGAACAGCCAAAACACAGCAGCAGAAAGCAAGAAGCTTACACCAGAAACAATTCCTGAAGTGTCAGGCCCTGGACATTATATAACCTCTTATTCATAATACCATTACTTTCAGGAACAGTTAACATAACAGGATTTTTTAACACAGAAAAGAGGACAGAGACCTAGAAAAAATGTCAAACTGGAGGAAATCATCCCGAAAGAAAGAAGCAGAAAAGGTCATGGCCAGAGACATATTTTAAATAGATATAAGGAATATGCCTAATGCAAAATTTAGAGGAATAATCATGAGGATACTTGCTGGCCTTGGAAAGCATGAAAGACACCAGGGAGACGTCACAGTGATAAGAGAGCTAAAAAACAATCAGGCAGAAATTTAAAATGCAATAACTGAGATATGAAAGATGATTGATTGTAATGACTAAAGAAATGGAAGAAACAGAGGAATGAATAAGTGGTATAGAAGATAGAATTGTGAAAACAATGTAGCTGAACAAAAGAGAAAAAGAATGATGAATCATGAGACTAGGCCTGGGGGAAAATGATTTTATCAAATGAAGTAAATTTGTATCATCGGAGTCCTAGAAGGAGAAGAGGGACAAAATGTGACAGAAGTTTTATTTAAGGAAATTATAGCTGAATGCTTCCCTAATCTGTGGAAGGAAACAGACAGGCATGGAGAACTCTCATCAATCAACAAAAGCAGGCCACACCAAGACATAGTTTAATTAAATTTGCAAAATATAGTTATAAACAAAAAATCCTAAAGGTAAAAGACAAAAGAAGTCCCTAACTTACAAGGTAAGACAAATATCACTAGCAGCAGCTCTCTCCACAGAAACCTGATAGCCAAGAAGTGAGTGGCATGATATATTTAATGTGCTAAATGAAAAAAATATACAGCCAAAAATATTCTATTGAGCAAGGCTATTATTCAGAATAGAAGAAGAGATAAAGAGTTTCTCAGACAGAAAACAAACAAACAAAAAACTAAAGGAGTTCGTGACCACTAAACCAGACTTGTAAGAAATATTACAGGTGATTTTTTGAGTGAGGGGAAAAAAGAGACCAAAAGCAACAAAAACTAGAAAGAAACAGAGAAATCTCCAGAAACAACAACAAAATTAGTGATAAAATGAAACTAAATACATATCTATCAATAATTAATTTGAATGTAAATGAACTAAATGCTCCAATCAAAAGACATAGAGTGTCAGAAAGAAAAAAAAAAAGACCCATCTATATGCTGTCTACAAGAGACTCATTTTAGACCTAATGACACCTACAAATTGAATGCAGAGATATTTATCATGCAAATAGAAGTCATACTTACATCAACAAAATCGTGTTTTAAACCGAAGATTGTAACAAGCTCTGAAGAAGGGCACTATATTGTAATGAAGGGGGTTATCCAACAAGAAGTTCTAATGACTATAAATATTGATGTCCCCAACATGAAAGCATCCAAATATATAAGGCAATTAATGATAAACATGAATTCACTGAAAATAATACAATAATAGTATAGACTTTGTACCCCCCCCCCCCCTTACACCAATGGACAGATCATCAAAGCAGAAAATCAACAAGGAAACAGTGTCTTTGAATGGCACTCTGGACTGGATGGACTTCACAGATATGTTAAGAACATATCATCCTAAAGCAGCAGTATATACATTCTCTTCAACTGAACATGGTATATTCTCTAGAATAGACTACATACTATGTCATAAATGAGGTCTCAACAAGTACAGGAAGATTGAGATGATACCATATATATAATCTGAACAACACTATGAAAGTTGAAGTCAAACGCAAGAAAAAAAAAAACTTGGAAAGGCCACAAATACTTGGAAGTTAAATGACACACTACTAAAGAATGAATGCATTAGTCAGGAAATGAAGGATAAATTTTAAAAAAATACATGAAAATGAATGAAAATGAAAGCACAATGATCCAAAACCTTTGCAATGAAGCAAAAGTGGTCCTAGGAGGGAAGTATAGAGCAATACAGGTCTACATCAAGAAACAAGAATAATCTCAATTAAACAACCTCACCTTACACCTAAAGGATCTAGAAAAAAAAAAAAAGTAAAAACTAGCAGAAGAATAGAAATATTAAAGATTAAAGCAGAAATGAATGATATAGAAACAAACAAATCCCCAAACAAACAAAAGTTCAGGGCTAGATGGCTTCACTGGGGAATTCTATCAAACATATAAAGAGTTGATACTTATTTTTCCTAAATTATCCAAAAAACAGAAATGGAAGGAACACTTCCAAACTCATTCTATGAGGCCAGCATTACCCTGATTCTAAAGATAAAGACCCTACCAATAGAGAGAACTATGGACCAATATCCTAGATGAACATGAACGCAAAATTTTTCAACAAACTACTAGTCTATTGAACCCAACAATACATTAAAAGAATCATTCACCATGATCAGGTGAGATGTATTCCTTAACTACAATGGTGGTACATTATTTTTAAATCAATAAATGTGACACAGAACATTAATAAAAGAAAGGATAGGAAACTTATGATCCTCTCAATAGATGCAGAAAAAACATTTGACAAAGTACAACATCCAGCCATGATGACTCAACATGATAACCCTCAACAAAGGAGGGATAGAGGGAACATGCCTCAACATAATAAAGGCCACATAGGGAAAACTCACAGCTAACATAATCATCAATGGGGGAAAACTGAGAGCTCTTCCTCTACAGGTAGGAATAAGACAGGGATGTCCACTCTCACCATTGTTATTTAACATAGGACTGGAAGTCCTAGTCTCAGCAATCAGATAACAAAAAGAAATAAAAAGCACCCAGATCAGCAAGAAATAAGTCAAATTTTTACTATGTCTAGGTGATATGATACCCTTTACAGAAAACCCAAAAGATTCCAATGAAAAATTGCTTGAACTAGTACACAAATTCAATAAGTTGCAGAATACAAAACCAATGAACAGAATTCTGTTGCGTTTCAATACACCAAAACTAAAGCATCAGAAAAAGACATTAAAGAATCAATCCCATTAAAAATTGCACCCCAAACCATAAGATACTTAGGAATAAATCTAACCAACCAGGTGAAAGATCTGTACTTAAATACCTATGAAACACTAATGAGAGAAATTAGAAGGTGACACAAATAAATGAAAAAAAAAATTCCATGATCATGGATTGGAAGAAAAGATATCTTTAAAATGTCTATACTGTCTAAAGCAATCTACAGGTTTAATGTAATCCCTATAAAAATACCAATGCCATTTTTCAAAGATGTAAAACAAACAACCTTAAAATTTGTATTCAACCACAAAACCCCTGCCTGAATAGCCAAATCAATCTTGAAAAAGAAAAACAAAGCTGGAGGCATCACAATTTTGGTCTTTAAGATGTATTACAAAGTTGTAGTGATCAAGACATTATGGTATTGGCACAAAAATAGATCAATGAAAAATATAGAAAACTCAGAAATGACCCACAGCTATATGGTCAACTAATCTTTGATAAAGCAGGAAAATCTATCCAATGGAAAGAAGAAGGTGTAGGGAAAAACGGACAGAAACATGCAAAGAAATGAAACAGGATTGGTTTCTTACACCATACAAAAAATAAATTCGAAATGGATAGAAGGTCTGAATGTGAGACAGGAAACTATCAAAATCCTAGAGAAGAACACAGTCAATAACCTCTTTCACGTCGGTCATAGCAACTTCACATTAGATATATCTCCTGAGGTATAGGAAACAAAATAAAAAATGAACTATTTTATCTTCATCAAGATAAAAAGCTTCTGGATAGAGAAAGAAGCAATCAACAATACTAAAAGTCAGTCTTTGATTTGAGAGAAGATATTTGCAAATGATATCTGATAAAGGCTGACTATCCAAAATCTATAGAGAACTTATAAAACTAAATACCCCCCAAAAATAATCAAGTGAAAAAGTGGGCAGAAGACATGAATAGACATTTTTCCATAAAAGACATGCAGATGGCTAGCTAAAGATATATGAAAAAATGTTCAACATCATTCATAATCAGGAAATATTACAATGAGGTATCAGCTCACACCAGGCAGAACGGCTAAAATGAACCACACAGGAAACAACAGGTGTTAGCATGGATATGGAGAAAGGGCAACCCTGTGGTACTGTTGGTGGGAATGCAAACTGGTGCAGCCACTCGGGAAAACAATATGGAGGTTCCTGAAAAAGTTAAAAATAAAATTACCCTATGATCCAGCAATTGCATCTCTAAGTATTTACCCAAAGGTTAAAAAATACGGATATGAAAGTATACATGTACTCCCAATGTTTATAGCAGCACTATCAACAATAGCCCAGCTATGGAAAGAGCCCAAATGTCTATTGACTGATGAATGGATAAACAAGAGGTGTTACATGTATACAATGGAATACTACTCCAAGAAAAAAGATATTTTGCCATTTGTAAAGTGGATGGAGCTAGAGAGTACTATGCTAAGATAAGTAAGTCATACAGAGAAAGACAATTACCATATAATGTATGCTTTTACTCATATGTGGAATTTAAGAAACAAAACAGATGAATCTAGGGGAGAAAAAGGAGAGACAAAATAGAAAACAGACTCTTAGATTTAGAGAACAAAATGATAATTACTGGATGGGGGTTGGGTGGGCAGGTAGATTAAATGAGTAATGGATACTAAGGAGGGTACTTATAATGGCTCTGCGTATTATATGTAAATGATGAATCACTAAATTCTACATCTGAATCTAATATTACACTATATGTTAACTTACTGTAATTTAATAAATTGGAAAAACAAATTATATGACTTCTCTGTTGCAGAAGGCATTCAATAAAACTAATATTGTTATTTTGAAAATAAAACTTTTAAAAAGATAAAAATAAATGGAAATAACCATGGAAAGATCTAGGATAGTCAAGACAACTAACCAGAATTAATATATACGTATTTTTTAAAAAAGGATAGTTTTTAAACAGGAAATTGGAATAAAAATACATAACTAGGTTAATGAAACAGATTAGAATGTGAAAATTTATACCCACACATATAGGGAATGCAGATTTCAACAAAGATGCATAAGCATTCACTGGAGAAAGTATAGGTTTTTCAACAAATGCTGTGGAAATAACTGACTATCAAATAATTATATACCCTAAACTCCATACAAAAATCCTCCAAATTGATTGTAAACCTAAGTGTAAACCATATAATTCTTTTAGTTTTAGATAGACTTTTTAGATAGAACTCCAGAAACATGATCCAAAGAAGAACAAATTGATGAAATGTACTTCATCAAAATAAATTTCTGCTTTTTGAAGATAAAGACAAATCACAAACTTGAAGGAAATAACTTCCAATCATATATCTAATAAAAGACTTGCAGACTGGATACATAAAGAATTCTCAAAATGCAATAAGAAAAGTTAAATATGGGGCAGCTGGGTGGCTCAGTCGGTTAAGCGTCCAACTTTGGCTCAGGTCATGATCTAGTGGTTTGTGGGTTTGAGCCCCGTGTCAGTCTCTGTGCTGACAGCTAGCTCAGAGCCTGGAGCCTGTCTTCAGATTCTGTGTCTCCCTCTCTCTATGACCCTCTCCTGCTCATGCTGTCTCTCTCTCTCTCTCTCTCTCTCTCTCAAAAATAAATAAAACATTAAAAAATTAATTTAAAAAAGAAAAGGAAAAGTTAAATATAATCAAATATATCACTAACTACATCACCAAGAAACATATATGGATGGCAAATGAATATAGAAAAAGATGCTCAAAATTGCTTGTCTTGGGAATATTCAAATTAAAACGACCACAGACCAGACCTCCTGTTTTGGAAAAATTTAGAGGATAGACTTTTCCCCATTCATTCCACTAAATTAATAGCTAGAACCCCTGAACATTATATATAATAAGACAACATAAGAAGATTCAGAAAGGTAATGAGAAAGCTGACAGATCCTAGCATGGGAGAGCTGAGAAAGTGACATGGTGGTGAGCTGCCTGGAATTTCTCTTTACCTCACCCATCTCAGACTGGTGCTCGAGAAGCTAGCAAACCACAGACACCAACAGGTACAGACAAAAGTCCCCAGAATGTTTTTTCTCTCCAGCCAAAATATTGGGGGAAAGGCGTACTGAAAAGACAAAAAATTTTTTGATACCAACTGTATTATTCCAAATCCAAAACCATTGACGATCCAATAAAAATATAACTCAGAAGTGCAGGGGAAATCAAGAGATTCTCCAATAAAGGAAAACCAAGAAAATGTATTATCACCAGACCCACTCTGAAAGAACTGCTAAAGGGAATTATCTAAACAGAAGTTAAATGATTAGAGGAGTCCTGGATCATCAGGAAGTAAGAGGGAACCAAAGAAAGATTAAAACTATCATTAGTCTTAATGGACTTTTCTTCATCTCTTGTGTTTTCTAAATTGTTTGATATTTGAAGCAAAATTATAACATCCATTGATTCTCAATGTAAATAGAGAAATATTTAAGACAATTCTATTGTAAATAGGACACAGTAAAGGGTCATAAAGAAAAGTAAGGCTCTACATTTTACTTAAGATGCTGTGGGTTGTGATAGACTGTAGTGAGATATATATACATATATAATTATATAAAGATATATAATAGATTACTATCTTATAAAGCATGCTAGTGGTTATATACTTACATATATTGCTTTATATATCAAAATTAAATGCAAAGAAAATATCTACTTTGCTATAAATTTTATTCAGTTTGGTAATGATGTAGAAAAGTATAACCTTCTCTTTTATCTCATAACATCACAAATACAGCATTGCAAAAACGAAATTCCCAAATGGATAATAAATCCTAATTAACAGTAAATTAATTAATTAATTAATTAATTAAATTCTAGAAAGTAATATGAGATTATATTCATAAACTCTAACTTCTGAAGTGGGTCCAAAACAAGTGTGGTAGGGTCGCCTCCTAAAGAAAGAAAGGAAAAAAAAATAGAACAACTCAAGGCAACCTTGCTATTTGATATGTGACAATATTCCTCACGACCTGTAACTTGAGACGACTTTAATCAGACTGCATGTTTGTGGGTTACCGTATATGGGAGACAAAGAAGTAAAAAAATATATTAAAAACACCATGCCACATGGTGTTCGGGGCTCAGTTCTTTGGGCGCAAACCCAACTGAGCGTTGCCGGCTGGAGTAAAGTTTCTTCCTGGAAAGAAAAGCCTCCATGTCACTACTCTCTGTGGGAGAATCCTGCTACATGAGCTCCAATGCCCAAAATGATAAATTGAATTATAGTAACATTAATAAATTTTGGTCATTTAAAGACTCCACTACGAAAGTAAACATGCAAGTCACAAGAGTCACAAAGCCATTTGCATCTTAAAAACTAAAATAAAGAGCTCATATCTAAAATATGACAAGGACTTCTAATCAGAGAAAAGAAGACACCCTGTAGGAGAAATGGGCAAGAAACACATTCGAGCGCTTCTCATTAACCAAAAAGAGACAATTCTAATGAGTTTCACCCCAGAAAACAGTACTGTTATAAAACAACCAGAGCTTATATTAATTTTGTCAGACTACTGTGTTTTGGATCAAGAACCTGTTTGGTACAATGTGTATTTACACAATAAACTAGAAAAATGTTAGAATAATGTAATAAATTGAAATACACACATACCTATGACAGTGCAATTTCATTCTAATGTTTGGAGGAAAATGTGTTATGATTATACATAAATACAATGATAGTGTTATATTTCTACATTAGTATTTTATTAAGATAAATATATTTACATGCCTAACTATAATATGTTATATAGTATGTAGTTATGCTTCATATATATTATTACAAATATAATATGTAAAAAAAGATATAGTAAAGGCTTTTCTTTTTTTAAAGTTTTATTTTATGTAATCCGTATACACAATGTAGGGACTTAACAACCCCCAAATCAAGTTGCATGCTCTACTGACTGAGTCAACCAGGTGCCCCAAAAAAGGCTTTTCATAAAATAATTCTTTACACTGTCCACACCCCATATTAAAAGTAAACTGAAGTTGTATCTGAGAATAGATTTTAAAATGTCATGTTCATATAAGACAGCAGTGAAAACTCACAAACTATAGACAAATGTAATCATATAGATGGATTACAAATATATAAGTGAAGGAAAACACACATAAAAATGCATACTGCATGATTCCTTTGATATAAAGTCCAAAAATAAGCAAAAATATTTCATAATATTGAAATTGGCAGGGCTGACAAAGGCTTGATGTGTGGTAAAATTAAATAGTAAAGTTTATTTCAGGCAAAGGAGCATTTATAGAAGCACGATTTTCCATGAAAAGCAAGAGGAAATTATCAAGTATACATTAAAATATAAAAATATAAAAAAATCATAGAGTCAAACTAGGTAACATTAACAGACTTTAAAATAAACTATAAATATATACAAAACTATGAATGAACTCTACAAATATTATATTAACTGACAAGCTATTAATAAAGTCAGGAAACATTTAAAATCTTACCATTTCTTCTTCATCATCTATGTAGAGCAGGTTAGAGTTTTTAGAAGCACAGGACATCAAACTCTCATTCCATGGCTTTCTTTCAGTGCTAATGTAGTAGCAATTGTTGGAATAGGTGAACCACTCTTTTGGACAACCACAGTGATTTGCTGGAGAAAGATTATGGGATATTATCCAAAAGCACTTTGTATATTAACAAATTCCCATTAATTTACATACTCATATACAGATACACATGTGTACATATTAATGCACACTCACAGGATGGTATAATAAAAGAATATGCTCACACACACGCAGAGAATGGTCAGCCTCTCCTTCCTTAATTTATGTGTCCATAGAAAGCAAACACACAAAAATATCCATCTCAGCATGTCCTGAGATAACTGAACCAAGCCACTGTTTTAGAATAACAAAGTGATATATCTCTTATCTTGTTATACCAGATAGAAATTTGAGGAAATCGGTAACATTGGATATGCTAATTTTAAATGAGTACCTCTTCATATTGTTGCCTGAGAAGTAATACGCTCCTATAATCATTATTTCTAAACCATTATTCCCAGTTTTGTAATTAATTTTCCTCCAAAAACTCCAGTATCATTGTTGCCCAGCCAAAAGTAGAGATAAAATAGAAACTATGTTAATATTAGAATTTTGAAAATCACTTTGTACCTTTCTGGATCTTCGTTGTGAGGGACAAATTTTTCTGCTCCGGTATTTCAATAGCTGAAAAAATGAAAGGAATCCTCATTAAATTTAATATTAAACTAAATACATTGTAATAATTTGAGTTTCTTAATTTAAAACTTTCTGTATTGTTTAGAATTAGAAAGCTCTGGAATGAAATTTATTTTATGAAGCAATATTAATAAAGTAATGAAGATTTGGGAGAAAATATTTCAAAAGCCTACACAACCAAACCTCACCATCTCTTACAGTACTTTGTATAATTAATCTCAAGAATTAATTTGTATTTCTCAATAATATTTCTCCTAGATCACCTCTTTGAGTAAAGAAATCTGAATATATGTGTAATGCTCTCTACAATTATTCTTAATTTATATTTTTGACAAATTCAGATAACTATTGCACATTTAGAGCACATATGCATCAAAACGAAAATTCTATTTCATAATAGTAGGAGATATTTTGAGGCTCTGACAATCATTAAAATGAAAAATTCCCAAATAGTCATTCAAACACTTACAGGTAACAACTACTATTGTTACTACAGTGGACATCAAGACAAGGCAGATGATTCCCAGGATCCTAGCAATGAGCTTCCCTGGAAATAATGGTAAATATTAAGAAGAGAAATGAAAACACTGAGAAAGGATGGAGGGGAAATAATCATTTAGGAAAGTTACATATAAGAGAACCACAGATGCATAGGGAGTCACAAATAAACACTTGGACCCAAAGCTCCCTATCTACCATCATAATCTTCTCTCAGAATATACTAATGCATTTTCAGTAAAGGTAAATCTCCATGAGTGATTGGTCAAGACTACAAATTACAATAGCTGAGTAAAGTTAGTCCTCAGATTTCAATTAGAATACCATTATTCAACTTCAAGCTCTGATCTTCACAAATGAAAAATATGTGAGATCATTCCCTACTCATTCTCTAGACCTCTGCACCCTAACTACACATCTTAGAACAGTTAGTTACACTGTGTGTATATTAAATTTTTTACCTTTGCAGTGATAGTTTTTGTCATTCCCTTGAAGATCCTGAGAAGCATTTTGAAGACTTAATTCTGCATAGATTATTTCCTGCTCAGTTACTGAAATGGAACTTTTAGTGCCCTTAGGTTTCATTTGCTGTCCCTTTGAATCTTTCATCACATTAAGTTCTGCATAAGTAACTGCTTGGTTATTCATGTCTGCAGCTGAGGAAGGTCAGGCACAGTGCTGTCTGAAACCGAACTGAAGGTCTTGATAAAGAGTGTGTGTAATGTATTGACAACATTGCGAGTACAGTGACACTGGGTGGAGTGCGGAGCGAGTGATACCACTCATTTGCAGTTGAACAAGGTAAAATCTGGTATTAATTTCCTTAGAGCTTTAAAGAAGTGTGTCATGATAAAGTAAATGGTTTTTACTAGGATATTCTATGTTTCAGATGTAGTATTGGGTGGAAAAACGTAAAGCAATAGATTAGTGAAGGAGAAAGGAATGTTCTTATTAATATAAGGCCAGATTCCACAGAAACATTTCAACTCTATTAGAATAATTGGGTTAAAATTAAAATGCTGTATTAGAAAGAAATGTTGCACCAATTTTGGGGATGATTTTTAAATCCATTATTGGTTAAAAGTTGAGTGTTCTGCTTAAGGAATACTAGTTTTAGCACATATAGGAACATCCTGTAATAAATTACTTTTATTTGGTGACATTTATTCAAAGGTTATGTGCCATTATCAAATGATCTTTTATTTTGAGTTATTGTGGAGAAATGATTAAATTTTAAAAGAAAAATTGTATATGTTCAAAAATGTTACATGACATACTAAACTTATCCAAAACTTGAACACTATTGAAAATAAAATGACAAAAATAATTTTTGAGAATGGACTTAACACCAGAAATAGACATTAATTGTGATATATGAAACCATAAGATGATAAAATTATGAAAGTATAGATCATTTATGGAAGAACTGTTGGTGCAAACTTACAGAAAGATTTATGAATGTCAAAAGTTGTGAGGGTGGTTTTAGTTGTGTAAGCAATTGTAATAAATGAAAATAAATGTAAATTAATAATTCAGCCAATGAGCTCTGCAGTCAGTGAGATCTGAACTTCTGGCTCTCAAACTTACAAAGTATGACCTTTAAAATGTTACTTTGTGTCTAGCTACATAGTTTACTAATCTAAAATTGGAGCAAACATATGTAGAAGTATAATGCATATGAAGCACTTACTATTCAATCTGGCTTTTATAAACTCTCAATATTAATTATTTTAACACCATAGTCACATTATAACTACTGATTCCTATTTGTTAGATCATGTAACTCATTACACAGTAATGTTTTTCAGTATGGATTCTTTCTTTTTTTTTTTTTTTTGCTAATTTTGGTCACTTTTTAAAAGGTCTTTTGATTGTTTATAGATAAGTTTAAATTATCATTTTACAGAAGGTACCTCATCCTACTTTTTATGAAACACCAAACTGCTTTCATTTATATAAGTAAGTGTGCAATGTTTGACCCTCATGATTTGATGAATTCATTTGAAGAATCTATTTTTAAAGGCTGATGTAAATATCAACTCATACATGTAATTATATCTATACTGATGACAAAACTAAAATTAACTGTTTCTTGTCATGATGCTTATGGGATTTCACTTCACATTATGTTGATTTACAAACCCAATTATATGTGCATGTGTATATACTTGATTACTTCTCCACAGGCAAGATTTTAAATATTTTAAGAAATTCTCCATCGTGTTTTATATTCTTTCTTGTTCATGACCCTGAATTGTTGGAATACAGATACCAATGTTCTCCCTGACTTCATTGTATATCAGCTGTGCCTCAGGTGTATCCCACCAGCATTTCTAATCTCCCACTCTCTGGGGTGACAAATAAAGAGACAGGGCCACAGTAACACATAACTTCTGTTGCCAGAAAGTCACGCATCTTCCAGTGGGTACCGGGTTACTCTTGTAAACAGACAATATCTGTGATCTTCACAGACTGCCAGCCCTGTGAGACCTAAGAATTAGACAATAATGGAAAAAGTAGATTTCTTATCAATGTGTCACTTAAAATATGAACAGGAAATTCTTACCCTTGGGCTATTTTGAAGCCCATTTATATTATCACACACCTCCAGAACCTAGAGACTTGCAGCTTAAGTGCATCATTGAATGTGTCCATTGCTAAATGCTCCTGAGAAGTTTTTTTGTTCCATAAGATATTGAGGTCAGACGACCACCCAGGCTGTTAACTTGCTATCATCTGAATCACAAATACTGAGAATTTAGGCCTTGCGAGAAATATCTTAGATGTTTAGGTTTTAGACAAAGTTGCTAAATATTACATACTTCTTTCTTTTATGCCTTTGCTATGTCATTTTTTTATACTAATAATATTCTAAAATCATCATATCCATAACAAGTATTTAATGATACTTGACACTAATTCTGAAGATTTATGATATTTTCAGCTTTCCTGTGACTGACACAAAGTCATTAATTTCCAAACTTATCTTCTCAATTTTTCTGCCTTAGTTTTTTTTTTAAATTTTTTTAATGTTTTATTTATTTTTGATACAGAGAGAGACAGAGCATGAGAGGGGGAGGGTCAGAGAGAGAAGGAGACACAGAACCGAAGCAGGCTCCAGGCTCTGAGCTAGCTGTCAGCACAGAGCCTGACGCGGGGCTCAAACCCACGAATGTGAGATCTGACCTGAGCCGAAGTCGGCGGCTTAACCAACTGAGCCACCCAGGCGCCCCATGCCTTAGCTTTTAAGATACCTGCATTCAATTTTATCATTCATAAGTGAGTTATTTAGCTTTCTGCTGAAAATAAGAAATTTCTGGAAAGGAGAAAATATCAAACAATATTGAACAATAACACCATGGCAGAAATTAAAATATTAAACAATTATTCATACTATTCATTGATTCATCCTCCCTGATAACTAGTTGTCTGTATTTTAAACAACATACTTGTTCTCAATGACAAAAGCCCAAGCCTAAGTACATAGAGGCAAAATGAAAGTAATTTTTAAAATTTTCACTTAACTCAAAATATTTGGGAGGGCAGAAAAAGCACTTTTTAAAAAAATGTTTATTTTTGAGCGAGACATAGAGAAAGCACGTGTAGGGTAGAGACGAAGGAGAAGGAGAGAGAGAACACCAAGCAGGTTCCGTGCTGTCAGCACCAAGCCTGATGTGGGGCTGGAACTCATGAAATGTGACATTGTGACCTGAGCTGAAATTGAGTTGGCCGCCTAACCAACTGAGCCACTCACATGCCCCTAAAAAGTACTTTTAAAATGTAATGTCAAGGATTTTTGCATGTATGCTTCTATTGATCCGTAGTTTTTCTTCTTTGTGACATTGGGTGATAATTTTATTTTTAATGATGCAAAGTTGACATACAATACTATATGAGTTTAAGTGTACAGCATAGTGAGTTTACCTTTTTATACAGTATGAAATGTTCACCATTATAAATCTTGTTACCATTTGTCACCATACTAAGTTATAAAAATATTATTGACTATATTTCCTATGCTGTAATTAATATCTTTGTGACTTATTTTTTAAGGGTTTATTTAAATTCCAGTTAGTTAACATACTGTGTACTATTAGTTTTGGGTGTACAGTATAGTGATTCAACACTTCCATGCAATACCCAGTGCTCATCCCAACAAGTGCTCTCCTTAATCCCCATATCTATTTAACTCATCCTCATACACACCTCCCCTCTGGTAACCATCAGTTTGTTCTCCACAGTTAAGAGTCTGTTTCTTGCTTCCCCACAATACACTCTTGCTCCATCTACACTGTTGTAAATAGTAAGATATCATTCTTTTTGGTTAAGTAATATTCCAGTGTGTGTGTGTGTGCGTGTGTGTGTGTGTACATACTCAACCATCTGAACCACCAATGAGCTTATCATAAAGAAAAGATGAAAGGGGACACCTGTGTGGCTCAGTCAGTTAAGTCTCCGACTTTAGCTCAGGTCATGATCTCACGTTCGTGGGTTCAAGCCCGCGTTGGGCTCTGTGCTGACAGCTCAGAGCCTGGAGCCTATCTTCAGATTCTGTGTCTCTCTGTCTCTGTCCCTCCCCCTCTCATGCTCTGTCTCTGTCTCAAAAGTAAATAAAACATTAAAAAAGAAAAGAAAATATAAAGGACGTAAATAAATAAAATCACAAACGAGAAAGGAGAAATAACAACAGCATAGAAATACAATTATAAGAGAATATTATGAAAAATTATACACCAACAAATCAGACAACCTGGAAGAAATGGATAAGTCCCTAAAAACATAAAAACTACTAGAACTGAATCAGGAAGAAATAGAAAACTTGAACAGATGGATAATCAGCAACAAAAATCATCAGTAATGAAAAACTCCCAACAAACAAACTCCAGGGCCAGATGGATTTACAGGTGAACTCTATCAAATATTTAAAGAGGAGTTAATTCCTATTCTCAAACTAGAAGACCTTTCTTCCCTCCTCCCTCTCTCCCTCCCTCCTTCCTTCCTTTTTCTTTCTTTCTTTCTCTCTTTCTTCCTTTCTTTCTTTCTTTCTTTCTTTCTTTCTTTCTTTCTTTCTTTCTTTCTTTCTTTCTTTCTTTCTTTCTTTCTTTCTTTCTTTCTTTCTTCTTTCTTTCTTTCTTCCTTTCTTCCTTTCTTTCTTTCTTTCTTTTTCTTCCTTTCTTTCTTTCTGTCAGTCTGTCAGTCTGTCTGTCTTTCTCTGTTTCTTTCAACACAAACCCCACCGGAATTGAGACCCTGAAGAACTCTCAGGTCGGAAGATATGGTGTGGGCAGGGATTTGGGCTGGTCTTAGGGGAGGGGCCCACCACTCTGGGACTGGCATAAGCTTGACTGAAAAGCCGAGTCCTGCTGGGATGCAGGGGTGATTGGTTTGGTGTAAACAAGTTAGGCATCCAGTGTTTTCACAGCAATGCTTCCTGCAGGTGGGTCTGTGTTTATGCTAGATACAGGGGAGGGAAATGGCATAAGCTATCTCCTTTTTTCCAAGAGAGGCATTTCAGTGAACACGTCTCAGGGATGTGCTCCCATAAGAGTGATAATCTTCCCCCTTGTGTGTCCCAGGTATTCTTCAGATTGGTATTTCCATGCCATCTGCCCCCATGTTGTTTGCTTGCCTTCTCTCCAGGAGCAGGGCAGTGTCTTCAGGACTCGATCCCAGTCAAGCTCACTGACCCTTAAAACTCCAAACATTAAGCCCTGTAGTTGGAAAAATTAATGAAATTCGGTCCCTCTTGTTTTCCAAGCCACTGGCTTTGAGGAAAGGTTCTCTTTGTGCTCTGGTGTGGTCCTCGCTCTCATCCTTATCCATGACCATGACTCCCTTCCCTCCATAGCACTCATGATCTATTTCTTCCCTAAACCACATCTCTGTGCTTCCTTCTTTCTTTGATGTGTCTTCTTCTCCCTTTAGTTGTTGAGTTTGTTCTATCCGGTTTCAGGTCAGTTGCTGGGATATGTGGGATGATTTGATAGTTATCTAGTTGTGTTTTGGGAACAGGAAGCCTAAGGGCCTCTTAGTCTGCCACCAACTTCCTCCTTCCTCCTGTGACTTATTTATTTAACTGAGTGTTTGTACCACTTAATTCCTTTCACTTATATTACCCATCACTCCTCCCCTCTTTCCTGTGGCAGCTACCACTTTGGTCTCTATATGTATGAATTGGTTTCTGGTTTCTGTTTTTGTTTTGTTTTGTTTGTTTTGTTTTGTTTTGCTTTTTCTGTTCCACATGTAAGTGAAATCAAACAGTGTTTGTCTTTCTTGGTCTGACATATTTCACTAAGCATAAAACCTACTAGACCTATCCATGTTGTCAAAAATGACAAAAATTTATTCTTCTTTTATGGCTGAGTAATAATCCAGTGTACGTGTGCATGTGTGTGTGTGTGTGTGTGCATTCTTTATCCACTCATCTGTCAGTAGACACTTGGGTTGCATCCATATCCTAGGTATTGTAAATAATGCTGCAATAAAAATAGGGTGCCTACAATTCTTCAGCTCTTTTCTTCAGATAAATAGGCAGATGTGGAATTTTTATCTTATTTTTACTTTTACTTTTTTGAGTAACCTCCACGTTCTTTTCTGTTCTGGCTACACCAGTTTACATTCCTACCAGCAGCACATCAGGTGTCTTTGTCTACCACCTCATCAACACTTATTACTTATTGTTATTTTGATTCTTGCTATTTTGACAAGTGTGAGGGGGTATCTCATTGTGGCTTTGAATTGCATTTCCCTGATGATTAGAGATGTGGAATATCTTTTCATGTATCTGTTGACCACTATATGTCTACTTTGAAAGACTGTCTACTCAGTTTCTCTGCCCATTTTTTGATTGAGGTTTTTTTGGGGGGAGGGGTTGAGTTGTAAGAAATCTTTATATATTTTGGATATTAATCCGTTGTCAATATATCATTTGCAAGTATCATGTGCCATTCAGTAGGTTGAACTTTGTTGTTTATTTTTATTTTTTTTGCCATGTGAAAGATTTTTTTTGTTACCCTTGCCTAAGAATACATATCCAAAAAATAGTTTAAGACTTATGTTCAAAAATGTACTTTCTGTATTTTCCTTTTTTGTGTTTTATGGCTTCAAGTCTTTCATTAGGTTTTGAGTTTATTTTTACATATAGTGGGAAAAAGTTGTCCAGATTCTTTTTGTTTATTTGCATGTAGTTGCCCAATTTTTTCAACACCATTTATTGAAGATTGTCTTTACCCCCTTGTTTATTTTTGCAACCTTTGTGATTTTAATTTACCATATAAGTGCCTCTTTATTTTTGGACGTCCCATTGATTTAAATGCCTATTGTTTTGCCAGTACCATATTATTTTGATTAGTTAACTTTTTAGTATAGTTTGAGATATAAGGGGATGATATTTCCAGTTTTGTTTTTCTTTCTAAAGATGGCTTTGGGCATTCAGAGTCTTGAGTAGTTCTAAACAATTTTAGGATAATTTATTCTAATTCTTTGAAAAATCCTATTGGCATTTTAATAAAGATTGCATTGTATCTGTAGGTTGTTTTGGGTAGCATGGATATAGTCACAATATTAATTCATCCTACCATAAACATAGTACATCTTCCCACTTATTTATGTCATCTTCTAATTGCTTTTATCAATGTCTTATTTCAGATACAGGACTTTCATATCCTTGATTAAATTTATTCCTAGGTATTTTATTCTTGTAGACGTAATTGTACCTGGCAATTTTTTCTTAATTTTGTTTTTAGATAGTTTGTTATTAGTGTATAGAAGTGCAACAGATTTCTACATTTAAATTTTGTATCCTGCAACTTAGTTGATTTCATTTATTTTTATTGAATATCATTGAAATAATATTTATTATTTCACTTATTATTTTTGGCTTTTTGGTAGAGTCTTTAGATTTTTTCTATCTACAGTGTCATGCCAACTGCAGATGGTGACAGTTTTACTTTTTCCTTATCAATTTGGATGTCTTTTACTTCTTTGTCTTTTCAGATTGTTGTGGCTAGAACCTACAGTACTGTGTTGGATAAAAAATGGTAAAAAGAGACATTTTGTCTTTATCTTGGTCTTAAAGCAAAAGCTTCTGGCTTTTCACTGTTGAGAATGATGTTAGTTGTGGGTTTGTAATATGTGTCTTTTATTACGTGGATGTACATTCCCTTTCTACACACTTTCTCGGGAGATTTTATCATAAACAGATGTTGAATTTTGTCAAGTGCTTTTTTGAGATCATATGATTATATGACTTAAATCTTTCATGTAGTTAATGTGGTGTATCAAGTTGATTGATTTACAATTATTGGACCATCCTTGCATATATGTAATAAATCCCACTTGATCATGGTTTGTGATCCTTTCAATGCATTGTTTAATTGTATTTGCTAATATGCTGGTGAGGATTTTTGCATGTTCACTGGGAATATGAGCACATTATATTTTTGAATTTGGTGTCCTTATCTGGTTTTGATATCAGGGAGCTGTTGGCCACACAGAATGAAATTGGAAGCTTTCCTTTGTTTTCAATTTTAGAACAGATTTGAGAAGAATAGGTATTAATTCTTCTTTAAAAGTTTGGTAGAACTCACCTGTTCAACCATCTGGTCCTAGATATGTGTTTCCTGGGAGTCGTTTGATTACTGATTCCATTTCTTTACTATTAATTGTTTCTCAGATTTCATATTTCTTTCTGATTCTGTTTTGAAAGATTGTGTATTTCTACTTCTGCTAGGTTATCTAGTTTGTTGGTGTATAATTGTTCACACTAAGTCCCTCATGATATCCTATATTTCTCAGGTGTCTGTTGTAATTTATCTCTTTCATTTCTGAATGTTTTTATTTGGGCCCTCACTCTTTTTTTCTTGATGTTCATTTCCTGATAATTCTAGCCTAAGATTTTCCTATTTTCTATATTTTTCCAAAAAAGTAGCTCTTAATTTCCTCGATCATCTCTATGGTGTTTATAGTCCATATTCCAATTATTTCCACTCTCATCTTTTTCATATATTTCTTTTTCATAAATTTCTAACATATTTAATAGGTATGTGTGTATATACACATATATAGATTCCTTTTTTAATTCCATTAGATATAAAGATAGTGTATTTTAGATTTTTTTCTTATTTATTGAGATAGGCCTTTATCAATGTTAACTTTACTCTTTAAGTTGATTTAGATGTGTCTCAGAGATTTTGAAACGTTATGATTTAATTTTCATTTTTCACTAGGAATTTTTTATTTTCTCAGTGATTTCTTCATTGATCTATTCTTTTATTTAGTAGCATGTTGTTTAGTCTCCAGATGTTTGAGTTTTGTCAAATTTTTGCTTGTAACTGATTTCTAGAATCACATCCTTGTGCTCAGAAAAGATGCATGATATGATTTCAGTCGTCTTTAGTTTAATGAGACTTTTTCTGTGACCTGATATGAAATCTATTCTGCAAAATGTTCCATGTGCACTTAAAAAGAATGTGTACTCTACTGATTTGGGATGTAATATTCTGTACATATGTCTTAAGTTCATCTAGTCTAATGTGCCTTCATTTCCTTATTGATTTCCTGTTTTGATTATCCACCTATTGATTCAAGTGAAGTGTTAAAGTCTCCTACTATTACTTCATTACTGTCAATTTCTCTCCTTTGTCTCTTAATATTTGCTTTATTTGTTTAGATGCTTCTATGTTGTCTGCATGTATATTTACAATTGCTCTATCCTCCTGTTGGATTTTGCCTTTTATCATTATGTAATGCCTTTCTTCATTTCTTGTTACAGTTTTGTCTTAAAATCGATTTTGTATATATAAACACTGCTACCCTGCTTTTCTTTTTATTTCCATGTGCAATGGGGTATCTTTTTCCATCTGTTCTCTGTCAGTCAGTATGTGCCTTTAGGTCTGAAGTGAGTTTCTTGTAGAGGGCGTATAGATGTTTTGTTTCGTATCCAGTAACCATTCAGTCCTTTGATTGAAGTATTTAGTCCATTTACATTTAAAGTAATTATTGATAGATATGAACTTACTGCCACTTTCTTAATTGTTTTCTGGTTGTTTTTGTACTTTTTTCTATGTTCCTTTCTGGGCTTTTTGCTTGTTTTTTTCCCTTGTTTGTTTTTTGGCTTGAGGTTGTTTTGTGTTTTCCTTTCTTCTTTAGTGTTATGTTCCAACTCCTTTTTGTATTTTGTGTGTGACTATAGTAAGTTTTTGGTTTGTGCTTCTCATAAGGTTCATAGGTATAATATTTTATGTATATAACAGTCTATTTTAAGTTAATAGTTGCTTAGGTTCCAACACACTATGTAAGCATTACATTTTACTACCCCCTCACCATATTTTGTGCTTTTGATACATTATATTACTTCTTTTTTACACTGTGTATTGTTTAACCAATTATGTATAGTTGATATTTTCACTTTGGTCTTTTGATCTTTATATTAGCTTTATAAGGGGTCAATCCATGACCTTTAAGATATGTTTGGTTTTTGCCAGTGAGATTTCTTCTTTTATAACTTTCACACTTCTATTTATGACTTTCTCTTTTCTTAAAAAAAGTTTCTTTAACTTCTTGTAAGTCCAGTTTAGATGTCATGAGCTCCTTTAACTTTTGTCTGTCTGTGAAACCTTTTATTTCTCAAATCTGAAGAACCTTGCCCGTTGGAGTATTCTTGGCTTAGGCTTTTCCTTTTCAATACTTTAAATACGTAATGCCACTTCTTTCTGGCCTATAAAGTTTCTGCTGATAATTCAGCTGACAGTTTTATGGTGCTTCTACTGTATATAAATAGTTAACTTTGTCTTTCAGCTTTTAAGATTTTCTGTGTTTAATTTTTGCCATTTTAGTTAGTATGGGTCTTGTTGTGGACCACTTGACATTCATCCTGTTTGGAGTTGTCTGTGCTTCCTAGGCCCAGATGTCTATTTGCCTCCCCAACTCAGTATAGTTTTCTGCTATTATTTATTAAAATAAATGTTTTCCTTTTTCTATTTTCTTCTTCTGAGGTTCTTTCAATGCAAATATTAGTAAGCTTGATATTTTCCAGAGTTCTCTTAATTATTCTCATTTTTTAAAATTCTTCTGCTTCTAGTATTTCCACTACCTTA
Organism: Mungos mungo; assembly: GCA_004023785.1. Classification (NCBI taxonomy): domain Eukaryota; kingdom Metazoa; phylum Chordata; class Mammalia; order Carnivora; family Herpestidae; genus Mungos; species Mungos mungo. The sequence continues at coordinate 14,283 of PISW01003011.1, read as the reverse complement.
TCTTCCAGATCACTGATCCCTTCTTCTACATCACCTAATTTTCTGCTGATTCCTTCTCATGTATTTTTAAGTTTCAGTTATCATACTCTTCAGGTGTGATTGATTTTTTTATGTTCCATTTCTTTGTTGAAATCCCACAGTGCTCATCTGTTCTTTTCCTGAGCTTGGTGAGCATCTCTTTCATTATTACTTTGAACTTTTTATCAGGCAGATTGTTTATCTCCATTTCATTTTTATCTTTTTCTGAGATTTTGTCTTGTTCTTTCATTTGAAACATATTCCTCAGTCTCCTGACTGTTTTACCTGAATCTATATATGTCTTTCTTTCTTTTCTTTTTAATTTTTTTAATGCTTATTTATTTTTGAAAGAGAGAGAGAGAGGAACAGAGCATGAGTGGGGGAAGGGCAGAGAGAGACACACACACACAGAATCCGAAGCAGGTTCCAGGCTCTGAGCTGTCAGCACAGAGCCAGACGCAGGGCTGGAACTCATTGACTGTGAGATCATAACCTGAGCCAAAGTCAGACGGTTAAGCCTCTGAGCCACCTAGGTGCCCCTCTCTGTATTTCTTTCTATGTATAAGTAAATTAGCTAGTCTCCTAGTGTTGAAGGAGTGGTCTTATTAAAAGACCACTGTGGGGCACATAAGTGCAATTCCTACTGGTCATGAAAATCAGGTGCTCCTGGGGTGTCTCCTGTATGGTCTGCACTTTTCTGTTGTAGCTTGGCCACAATTACTGTGAACACACCATGGGGGGCTGGTCTCCACTCTGGCTGTGAAGCCCTGCTCCAAATGCTGTGGGCACACTAGTGGGAAGACCTTTCTCCATTATGGCTGGCTGAGAGGACTCGGTAAGGATACTGAGAAACTACTATAGGATGGAACAAGCCCCAGTATGGTTGGCTGTGTGGCTTGGTCACAGATGTTACAGGCACACTGGTGGGCAGGAGATAGTCCCCAAAAGTTTCTTTTGAGGGGCTCCAGTACTGGAGAGGTCACCCACTGGTTGTGGCAGGAGGGGAGCCAGTTTGGTTGGGATACTGTTCCCATCTGAGGCCATCTACTGGGTTTGGTGGGCAGAAGCCATTTGCAGGGGGACCAGACATAGCCAAAGCTGCCTACTGTGTGTGAAAGGATGAGAACCACTTTTTTAGAGCCACTTGTTGTAAAATGTAGGGCACTGTAAAAGAATATTTAAGGCATATTAAATTAACAAGTTCTTATAAAGGAAAGTTAAAGAAATATTTATTATGACATAAAAAAGTAAAAAGTAGAATTCAAAGAAATGATAGTGTTATTCCAAATTAAGTGATAAATATAGTATACTTAACACTAAATTGTATCTCTGTGTTTACACAGAGATAAAACATATAAATAAAATTTATATATTAACTAAAATATGTTAATATAAATAGAATACTTTTCATTTTAATTTTAATAATATTTATGTAATGGCTGTTTTAATGAGATACTTCTTCAACACAAGCAAAAAGAATGATAAAAATATAAACATAAGTAAAGCCACAAGAAAAATATTCTAGCTAATGTACTGTCATAATATAAGGCAAGAACAATTATTGAAAATGATGAAGCACATTTTATAATAACAGATTGAGTATTCCAACATTTAACAATGTTTTATAAAATCTATATGCCGCAGGAAACAAGAGCACAAAAGCAGAGTACCCGGTGGTTCAGTCGATTGAGCATCCGACTCCTGATATGCCTCAGGTCATGATCCCGGGGTCATAGGATTGAGCCCCACATCACACTCCATTCTGAGTGTGGAGTCTGCTTAAGATTCATTCTCTCTCCCTTTCTCTCTCTGTCTCCCCCTGCCCTGTCTCCTCTTGTGCTCTCTCTCTAAAATGAAAAAAAGTTTAAATATTAAAAAAATAAGATTAAAAAGTCATAAAAAACACAAAAGCAAAAATTAGGTGAAATTAAATCCAAAGGAAGTAGAAGAAGGAAAACAATACATAGTACAAAGTCGTGACAAAGAACAAAACTGCAGTAGAGAGGATCAAAAAGGGCAAAGGTATTCTCATTGAAAAGACTTAATAACATTGATAACTGCTGAAGACAAACATTTTATATCTAGATAAAATTTGAGAATTCCATTATGATTCTTACATATTAAACAGATAATAGATATTAAACAGATAATAAAGCCATAGTATGAATGCATTTTAATGCCTGTGTGAAATAGAAAATTCCTAGAAAATGCAAATTACCAAAATGTAGTACAACAAAAAGAAACCTGGGCAAACCTAATATGCACCATATGTTTATTGTGGCATCATTTACAATAGCCTAGACATGGGAGCAGCATAGAAGTCTATAATAGCTGAATAGATAAATAAGATGCTATATATATATATATATATATATATATATATAATCTTGCAATTTACAGCAACATGAATAGACCTAAAGCATATTATGCTAAGTGAAATAGGTCAGAGTAAGACAAACACCATACATTTTACTTATATATGGAATCTAAAATAAAACAATTGTAAAAACAAAAAATCAGAAATGAACAGAACAGAGGCACCTTGGTGACTCAGTCGGTTAAGTATCTGACTCCAGCTCAGGTCATGATTTCACAGTTTGTGAGTTCAAGCCCTGCATCAGGCTCTGTGTTGACAGCTTGGAACCTGGTGCCAGCTTCAGCTTCTGTGTCTCCCTTTTTCTGTCTCCCCCTCCACCATTTCTCTCTCTCTCTCTCTCTCTCTCTCTCTCTCTCTCTCTCTCTCTCTCTCTCTCCCTCTCTTTCTCAAAGGTAAATAAACATTAAAATTTAAAGAAGCAAAATTAAGACAAGCTGGTAGTGGCTTGGGAGGGTGTGTGGAGAGGACAAAATAGGTAAAAAAGATTAAGAAGTATGAAAATCCCAGTTACAAAATAAGTCACAGGGATGAAAAGCACAACATAGAGAATCTAGTCAATAATATTGTAATAACTTTTGTTGTGCGTGCGCGGGCGCACTGAAGCAAGGACGTGAGGATAAGGGAATGAGGAAAAGAAGAGAGAGTCAAAGGATGGGGACGGGAAGAGCAACATGAGTGGTGCCCATATTGCCACTTTATTCCTCACAAGCAAGTAGTTTTATACAGACAGCCACAGCTCTAAACAATCCCGGAAGATTGCCAAAGCTTGAAGCACAATCAACATTTCAAGTCAAGAAGCATGGAGGTCATTTGTACAATTAACATCTTAACTCAAGTAATCTATACTCTGGCTTCTCTTCAGATCGCATAAATCTTTCGCCCTTTTAACTCAAGTAATCTAATCCTAGAGACACTGGGGGCAACTGCAAGGGTTGTAAGGGCACAAGAACTTTTGCTCAACCGCACTCTCCCTACTGGCTCCTTGCTGCTGCTTCCCACAAACTTTATATGGTGGCAGAGAATAACTACACTTATCATGGTGAGCATTGAGTAATATACAGAATTGTCAAATCACTCTATTATACATCTGAAACTAATATGTCAACTATAATAATTATATGTGTATAAAAGTACTGTGTTATATATATATATATATATATATATATATATATATATATATATCAGTACTTTATACAAAGAAAGTTCAGGATTTACCTATGGATATGAAGTCTTTCAGGCACTAGAGAAAAAGATTTACTTCCCAATATAGCCTTGATAACAAAACATGGTTATCAATGAAAACTCAGTCTAATCTCTTTGTGAATGGGTGAGGAAAAAATTATTATATACAGTATTATGTTTCACAAGATAAATTTTTGTCATTGCACTTTCCTTATACTTCATGTAGAAATAGTGAATATTCATTGTGATGATTTCTTTGCTCACGAGTTAATTAGAAATATATTACTAAATTTGAAACTATATAAGAATCTTCAAATTTTTGGTTACTGACTTCTATTTTAAGTAAACTTAGAGAATTGTCTCTGAAACTGGAAATGATATTTTCTATTTAAATGTGGCTACTTTAAAATAATATATGCACTCAGTTAATAAAACAATACGGAATAATCCTTGTGGCTTTATTTTGGAAGTGTAAGATTAGTTTAACATTTGAAATAATAATTTAATTTATAAATACCATACAGAGAAAACATTTAGCATTTCAATTGATGGAAAAATAATAAAAATGTAACTGATTATAAAATCTATTAGAAAAATAGGAATATTATGGAATTGCTTTAACATAAGAAAAGTATGATTTAAAAAAAAAAACCTTAAAACAAACTTCATACTTAATGCTTAAAGATACAATATTGAAATCTTTGCCCCTATGGATGGAGACAATTGTTTAGAAAGCTTACACACAAGAAAGCCCACATGCAAAGGATATCATATATATAAACTTGGACCCCAAACCTATATCTACCATTGTAATCTTCTCTTATAATATGCCATTGCATAGTACTCCATGAGATGTTCATAAGACTAGAAAGTACAAAAATACCTGGACAAAGTTAGTCTTCAGATTTCAATCAGAGTACTGTTTCCAACTTTAAGCTCTGATCCTCTCAAATGAGACATATGTGAACTTACGCTTTCCCCATAACTCTGCACCCCAACTGTACATCCTAGAATATTTATACTGTGTCCATTACATGATTTACCTTTGCAGTGGTAGTTCTTATTCCCTTGAAGATCCTGAGAAGCATTTTGAAGGTTTATTTCTGCATAGGTTACTTCCTGCTCAGTTACTGAAATGGAACTTTTAGTGCCCTTAGATTTTATTTGCTGCCTCTCTGAGTATTTAGCCACATTCCATTCTGCATAGGTTACTCTTTGATTATTCGTCTCTACAGCTGACCAAATTAGGGACTGTTGTCTAAGATAAGAGTACTTAACAATAAATGGCACTTCTAATGCAGAGATACCTAGTTCTACAAAACTGAGTGCGGTGGCAGATGAGAATTAGTGTTCATTTTGCAACCAAAAAATCTAAAGATCTCGTTCTAAATTTCTTAAAGCTTTAAACACGTGCCTCATGGTAGAATGAATTTTTAAAAATATATTCTACCTTTGTCCATAGTTCATTGGCTGGAACAAGGAAAAGTGATAAATTAGAATAAAGAAATTCATAAGCAATAGTGTCCTCAGTAATTTAAAATGAGATTTCACAGAAATAATTTAACACCATCAGAATGTCTGTATTAATGCTCTAAAGATGGGGGAACAGAAAATTTGGTATATATATTAATTTCTTGCACTAAATTACATTTGTTTAGTGTCTTACATTTATTTAGTAAAGAAGTTACTAATTAAATCACATTTATTTAGTGGTCTTCACTCATGTATTAAAGGGGTTACAAATGGTCTTTTATTTTGAATGGTTGAGGGGTTCCAAGAAATCATTAATTATTTAATCTGGCGCCTTAGCCCACTCGGCCATCCTGACACCAATCATTAACTATTTAAAGAAATATTTTATGTGTTGGAAAATGTTACATGATGAATTAAACTTATCCATAACTTAAAAAAATTGAAAATAAAACAACAAAAATATTTTAAACACTTATCTTACAAGTAATTAATAATTGATTTAATGGTGACAATATGAACTCATAAAAAGAAAAAGAAATATAGGTTACTTATGGAAGAACACTGTTGGTTCAAAATTCTAGAAATATACTATGATTATCCAGGTTAGTAAAGGTTACTCTAGATGTACAGTTGATCCTTGAACAACATCGGTTTATGGTGCCAGCCGGCCCCCATGCCATTAAGAATCCAGTCAACAGGTACACCTGGGTGGATCAGTCAGTTAAGTGTCCAACTCTTGATTTCAGCTCAGGTCATGATCTCATGGCTCATGGGTTGGAGCCCTGCACTGGACTAGGCATTGACGGTGCAGAGCTTCCTTAGGATTCTCTCTCTCTCCCTCTCTCTCTGCCCCTCCCTTGTTTGTATGTCCACATGTTCTCTTTCTCTCTCTCTCTCTCAGAATAAATAAAAAATCTTTAAAAAAATTCCAGTCAACATTTGTATTTGGTATAATTTTGAACTCCTCAACAACTCAACTACTGTTGACCAAAAGGCTTACCGTTACCATGAACAGTCAATTAACACATATTTTGTGTATTAGATGTATTATATGTTATATTCTTACAGTTAAGTAGCTAGAGAAAAATATTATTAAGAAAATCACAAGGAAGAAAAAATACACTTACAATGCTGTATTATAAAAATAATTGTGTGTAAGTGGACATACCTAGTTCAAACCTATATTGTCTAACTAGAATCAACTATACAAAGAGGTGTAATAATCCAGATAATATAATTTAAGAATTTAACCAATGGACTCTCAGTCAAAGAGATCTGGAATTAATTCTGACCTTGAAACATATAATGTATGACCTTTGAAAAGTTACTTAGTATCTAGCATCCTAGGTTGCTAATCGAAAATAGTAATAAGAATGTGTAAGATATAATGCTTGTAACACTGAATACTCATCCTGGCATTTATAAGCTCTCAATAAATATTAGTTATTTTAATTATTAGTTACAATTTCCAGGTTCATATCAGATCATATTAGTTTCTATAAAATAATTGTTTATTAAAGTTTGGTTTTATTAGAGGCTCAGAATTAGCGCTCTGTCTTTTCTGTTGGTCATAAATAGTTATTTTTTAAAAGAGTTTATTGTCAAATTGGTTTCCATATAACACCCGGTCCTCTTCCCCACAAGTGCCCTCCTCCATTACCACGGCATCTTCCTCCGCCCCCCCCCCCACTTCAACTCTCAGTTCGTTTTCAGTATTCAATAGTCTCTCAGGTTTTGCGTCCCTCTCTCTCCCCAACTCTCTTTCCCTCTTCCCCTCCCCCTGGTCCTCCATTAGGTTTCTCCTGTTTTCCTGTTAGACCTATGAGTGCAAACATGGTTTCTGTCCTTCTCTGCCTGACTTAATTTCGCTTAGCATGACACCCTCAAGGTCCACTTTCTACAAATGACCATATGTCATTCTTTCTCATCACCATGTAATACTCCATTGTGTATATATACCACATCTTCTTGATCCACTCATCAGGTGATGGACATTTAGGCTCTTTCCATGTTTTGGCTATTGTTGACAGTGCTGCTAAGAACATTGGGGTACATGTGCCCCTATGCATCAGCACTTCTATATCCCTTGGGTAAATCCCTAGCAGTGCTATTGCTAGGTCATAGGTGAGTTCTATTGATAGTTTTTTGAGGAACCTCCATACTGTTTTCCAGAGTGGCTGTTGGGAGCTATTTGAACTTACCAGTAGAGTGAAAATTCTTGGCGAGGGTATGGCAAGTTTGCACAGACTCTTGCCCCCAGATAGCTCCCAAAAATCTACCCTCTTGAAACTTTTCATTTCTGCTTGGGCACCAAACCTCAGAGTGCTTTGATGATTAGTGTCAGGAGCGACCTGTCCCCCTGCCCTGTCCTGAGGCATGATTGCACCTGGTCAGGGAAAAGATGAGTAAACGAGATACACCCTAATGCAACATATAATTTTCCCCTAAGCAATTAACCGATAACTGACTACCTTCTGGGCCTGAACGCCTTTATGAAAGTCACCACTGCAATAAAATGTATCAATCATCTTTGGGACTGTGAGAGCAGGTATTATCACTCCTGAGAACCTGTTTTTCTGGAAATTTCTCTTAGGGTTATATTCAGCCTAATGACCCTTACTCAGAAAAAAACTGACCTTTACTAAACAATGCTGTTTGCCTCTTGGTTAAAGGTCACTTCCTAAAGGTTTTGGAAGAATACCTATGACACCATGAGTGCCTGTAGCTAAGTTATTTATGACAATCAGAATTGTAACTTCTGCAGAACCCATGTCCTGGAAAATTATAAAACTTATCTATGAGAAATCATTTACTGCTCTTTCTGTTTCTTGTATCTTTTGCCATTAATAAAGCTTGAGAACCAGACAGGGCAGATGTGCCTGCCAGAATGGTAGAGACACCTGCCAGGGAGGCAGGGGTACCTGTCTGGTGATCAGAATGAAACTCAAGGCTCTCACTCTCTCTGGCCTACACCATCATCCTTCAGTGGAACCCTGGACCTGCTGGAGCTGGACTCTGGCAAGTGGCTGCACCAGTTTATATTCCCACCAACAGTGTAGGAAGGAGCCCGTCTCTCCACACCCTCTCCAGCGTCTATAGTCTCTTGATTTGTTCATTTTAGCCACTCTAACTGGCGTGAGGTGGTATCTCAGTGTGGTTTTGATTTGTATTTTCCTGATGATGAGTGATGTTGAGCATCGTTTCATGTGCCTGTAGGACATCTGGATGTCCTCTTTGAAGTGTCTGTCTATGTCTTCTGCCCATTTCTTTACTGGGTTATTTGGTTTTTGGGTGTGGAGTTTGGTAAGTTGCTTGTAGATTTTGGATACTAGCCCTTTATCTGATATGTCATTTGAAACTATCTTTTCCCATTCTGTCAGTGCCTATTAGTTTTCTTGATTGTATCCTTTGCAGTGCAGAAACTTTTTATCTTGATGAGGTCCCAAGAGTTTATTTTTGCTTTCATTTCCCTTGCCATCAAAATTGTACCAGCGTTCTTCTCAAAGCTAGAACAAGCTATCCTCAAATTCGTATGGAACCACAAAAGACCCCAAATAGCCAAAGTAATATGGAAGAAGAAAACCAAAACAGGAGGCATCATGATCCCAGACTTTAGCCTCTACTACAAAGCTGTCATCATCAAGACAGTATGGTATTGGCACAAAAACAGACACAGAGACCCATGGAATAGAATAGAGAACCCAGAACTGGGCCCACAAATGTACGGCCAATTAATTTTTGACAAAACAGAAAAGAGTATCCAATGGAAAAAAAAGACTGCCTCTTTAGCAGGTGGTGCTGGGGGAGCTGGACAGCAACATGCAGAAGAATGAAACTAGACCACTTTCTTACACCATACACAAAAATCAACTCAAAATGGCTGAAGGACCTGAATGTGAGACAAGAAACCATCAAAACCCTCGAGGAGAAAGTAGGAAACAACCTCCTTGACCTCAACTGCAGCAATTTCCTACTCGACACATCCCCAAAGGCAAGGGAAATGAAAGCAAAACTGAACTCTTGGGACCTCAACAAGATAAAAAGCTTCTGCACTGCAAAGGAAACAACCAAGAAAACTAATAGGCAACCAACAGAATGGGAAAAGATAGTTGCAAATGACATATCAGATAAAGGGTTAGTATCCAAAATCTATAAGCAACTCCCCAAACTCCACACCCAAAAAACAAATAACCCCGTGATGAAATGGGCAGAACACATGAACAGACACTTCTCCAAAAAGGACATCCAGATGGCCTACAGGCACATGAAACGATGCTCAACATCACTCATCATCAGGGAAACACAAATCAAAACCACACTGAGATACCACCTCACGCCAGTCAGAGTGGCTAAAATGAACAAATCAAGAGACTATAGATGCTGGTGAGGGTGTGGAGAGACGGGCACCCTCCTATACTCTTGGTGGGAATGTAAACTGGTGCAGCCACTCTAGAAAACAGTGTGGAGGTTCCTCAAAAAACTATCCATAGAACTCCCTTATGACCCAGCAATAGCACTGCTAGGGATTTACCCAAGGGATACAGAAATGCTGATGAATAGAAGCACATATACCCCAATGTTCATAGCAGCAATGCCTACAATAGCCATAACATGGAAAGAGCCTAAATGTCCATCACCTGATGAGTGGTTCAAGAAGATGTGGTATATATATATATATATATATATATATATATATATATATACATGTGTGCATATATATATATATATATACACAATGGAGTATTACATGGCAATGAGAAAGAATGAAATCGGCCATTTGTAGCAAAATGGATGGACCTCGAGGGTGTCATGCTAAGCGAAATAAGTCAGGCAGAGAAGGACAGAAACCATATGTTTGCACTCATAGGTCTAACAGGAGAATAGGAGAAACCTAATAGAGGACCAGGGGGAGGGGAAGAGGGAAAGAGAGTTGGGGAGAGAGAAGGATGAAAAACTTGAGAGACTATTGAATACTGAAAACGAACTGAGGGTTGAAGGGGAAAGGGGGGAGAGGTGGTGGTGATGGAGGTGGGCACTTGTGGGGAAGAGCACTGCATGTTATATGGAAACCAATTTGACAATAAACTACTTAAAAAATAAATAAATAAATGACATCTGAGGAGGTGAAACAAAAACAAAAAAAAAAGCATAGTTAGAGAATCACAGCCATCTAAGAAAAACTAAAAAAATGTCTGTTTAGCTATCAAAGCAAAAGGAACAGAACACTTTTTGGCTATAACTTTATTGAAAATTATTTCAGGAATCAAAAACTACAGTTAAGTCTTCAAACTTCAGAGCCACATTCTTAGTTCTTATTTTTATACTTCTAAGTTGATATAATCTTCACCATCTAATTTGGATGTTTTCTATTTTATTGGTCCATTGTTTTTCTGAAGTCAATTTTCGTGTAGCCTAAAATTGTCAAAGAAGTAGTACTTGAAACATTTTATAAAAGGCTCATCCAGCATGGATTACATGATAAAGTATCCAGATGTAAGGGATACATAAAGGGATATTTATGTAAGGGACATAAAAAGAAGAAACTAAGAAGAGTTTAATGGTGAGAAGAACTCAAGTTGTGTCCTTTGATATGATAAGTATAAGTAAAATCTAAGAAGTGAAAATTTATTGAGGTTAGAAGTTATTCAACATGTATGTTTTTAGAGAAACTTTACATGAAGACAAAAAGTGAATTTAATAAATATTTAAGAACATTGATACTGAAAGAAAATAAAGAATGTTCTGAGGAAGAAGCTTGTAGCCATCAACTCTATTATTTAGATGATGAAATTTCTGTAGTAATACATGAATAACAATGTGAAGAAGGGAGAATTGAGGCACTTTTTTCTATGTTTCCTCCTAAACTTGTAAATTTTTTATTCATTGTCTAATTTTTGCTTGTTAGGATATTTGAATCAGTTTAGAGTGTTGTCTTACAGTTTTCTTATGTTTCATGTTTGTGTTTATGGGAGAATTTCATCAGCTTAAGTGTTTGAATTCTTATTTTCTGTGTTCTTCCTGTAATATCTGAATATATGAGACACACTTTTTATAGAGTGAAGTGGTTGTTGGTTGATTTGTTGGGTTCCTAGGTCAAGAGTGGCCTCTTCTGTCAAGAGAATGCAGTGCAATACCTTCAATGAGTGGGTTTTGGAAAGAGTAAAGGATTTTTGTGTTTTGTTAATGTTTATTTTTGAAAGAGAGAGAGAGACAGAGCACAAGCAGGGGAAGGGGAGAGAGAGAGAGAGAGAGAGAGAGAAGAGAGAGAGAGAGAGAGAGAGAGAGAGAGAGAGAGAGAGAGAGAGAGAGAGAGAGAACCTGAAGCAGGCTCTTGCTGACAGCTCAGAGTTTGACACAGCGATCAAACCGACGGACTGCAAGATCATGACCTGAGCCGAAGTCAGACACTTAACCAGCTGAGTCATCCAGGTGTTTCTAGTTTTCTTAAATGTCATTTTGTCTAAAATATCATAACACTTTCCCCACTTCACATGTATGTATCTGCTTCTTTTTTGATTAAGCTATGAGGGTTACAAAATGCATTTTTATTACCAACAACCATTGATGATTTTTCTCTACCCAAACAAGCATTCAGCTCACTGCTTCTTTGTTCAACTTCAGTTAATTTTCTAGAATAGAATCTATGAGGTGGTAAAGAATCCCTTTTACTTATAATAACATTTGCTGGAATCCCATCTCATCTAAATTCAAATACAATGATTGAAGCAGGTATTATTTCTCCATTGTTGCAAAATGTAAGAAAAAAATCTAAATATTTGGTCCCTGTCCAGCATTTATTTCAGTGACAGAATAACAAAAACACTTTCCAATATTACCAAGCAGAGGTTTTAAAGTTACACATTGATCTTGTTGTCTTTTATTACTTCTTCAGTCTTGATCAGAAAGTGTCGTTCAAGCAATATGTATTTTATCCAATATCTAGTGCTCCATTATTTCTCTATATCCATTGTTATATAGTCCTTTTAAATGTTTAAAGAAAGATTAAAAACTGCACTATTGTAAGATTCTTATCAAGATTCTTATCATTGTCATAATATCACCCTATGTCACTGTCTGTTCCTTCACAATATTTTCCTGGTGCCTCAGAAACTGTATACAGCAGTCATTTCCCTATCCCCCAACTGTGGTTTTGCTTTCTATGGTTTCAATTATCCATGGTCAAGTGCAGTCTGGAAACAGATGACCCTCCATCTGACATTGTCAGAAGTAGCCTAACAGTAAGTCACAGTGCCTACATCTATCACCTCACTTCATCACATAGGTATTTTCTTTCCCATCTCACGTCAATACAAGAAGAAGGCTGGGGAGTGCCTGGGTGGCTCAGTTGCTTAAGTGTCCACCTCTCAATTTCAGCTCAGGTCATGATTTCAGGGTCATGAGATCTAGCGCTTCATCAGATTTGACGTTGAGCTTGGAGCCTGCTTGGGATTCTCTCTCTACCTCTCTCTCTCTGCCTCTCCCATACTCATGCTTTCTCTCTCTCTCAAAATAAGCGCACACACACACACACACACACACACACACACACAAAATGAAAATGAAAAACGGATGAGTACACTACAAGATACTTTGAGAAAGACCACATTCACATAACTTTCATTATAGTATACCATTATAATTTTCCTATTTTATTATTATTGTAATTAATCTCTTAGTGTATCTAATTTATAAATTGAACTTAATTAGTGGTTACATATATATATATATATATATATATATATATATATATATATATATAAAACAATATACATAATATTTTTTACTTATTCCCCACAGATAAGGGGATGCACGACTTTGAAATCTTCATTATTTTTTATGGATGTACAAGACATATTTAGATGGTAAGAGTATTAACTCATAGCCATGATGTAGCTTATAAATATATCTTTCAGTTTCTCTTTGTCTTCCTTTCTTAAAATTTAATTTTTGCCAGAGTTTAATTACAAACCAGTACAAATTTTTTTGCAAATTTTTTGCTTTAAAAAGTCTTTCACATTTTTTTGCTTTAAAAAAGGCTTTTATTTTGCTTTAAAAAGTCCTTCACATTCTGATTCAGTTACTATATTTTCATTATCTTTCTCCGTTTATATTTCTCATTTTATCTTCATTTTTGGTATATTTTGGAATATAGTGTGGAGGGAATATGTATCTGTAATTTTCCAAATTATCCAATTATTATGAAACAAACTGTCTTTTCTTAGATATTTTAAATGTCACTTGAAAAAGAGAGGAAAACAAACCACAAAAGACTCTTAAATAGAGAACAAAGTGAGGGTTGATGGATGGAGATGGGTGGGAGATGGACTAGATGGATGATGGGTACTAAGAAGGGCTCTTGTGATGATCACTGGGTGTTGTGATGAACCAACTGAATTCTACTCCTGAAATCAATATTGCACTATATGTTAACTAAAATTTAAATTAAAAAATAAATTTTAGGGGCATCTAGGTGGCTCAGTTGGTTGGGCATCTGACTTCAGCTCAGGTCATGATCTCGCAGTTCATGGGTTTGAGCCCTGCATTGGGCTCTGTGCTGACAGATAGCTCAGAGCCTGGAGCCTGCTTTGGATTCTGTGTCTCCCCCCCTCTCTCTGACCTTCCCCTGCCCTCGCTGTCTTTCTCTGTCTCTCAAAAATAAATTAAAAACATTAAAAAATTTTTTTGAAAATAAATAAATTTTAAAAACAGAAAAGAAATAAAACAGAAATGACACTTGAATGAGAACAACTATATTCATATTTTTATAAATTTATGTGTTGTTTTAAACCATGACAGTAAAAGTCTTCAGTCAATCAGTCAAATTATCACTTATTTTTAACAAAAAGTTTTCTTACTTATTTCACTTTCATCCAGACGGACTCTAAACCAAACTCCTAACTGGTTTCTATTAAATGAATATTTAAGAAATAAAAGTCTAGTGCTGGGATTTGTTGACATAAAACCCCTATCTTCTTAACTTTTGGGCAGCATGATAAAAAGTGTTTAGTAAAGGTTCGCTAACTACATAATTAAGATGTGTCTAAAACAAACGCCAGGTCCGGGCGCGTTCCCAGCTAGAACGTGTCCCCGGTCGGCTGCCTGCGGCAGCACGGGACTCGCCAGGCTCCAGTGTGCCTATGCTGGCTCCGGGGGCCTCCATCTCCCCCCTGCCGGCGGCCGGGCCGGCCGGCTGCCGGTGGCCCGGCCGGCCGGCTGCCGGCTCCAGGCGCGCC
>PISW01003010.1:188012-229703 GCA_004023785.1 Mungos mungo | reverse complement strand
CCCTAAGAATTTCAGCTGTTCTCATGTTTGGTGTTTCAAAAACAATTACAGTTCCGTCTCGGATTTGATTAGTGTTGGATACAACTCAACACGCAGGGACCTGTAGAGTTAGGAGACCTGCATCAGGCATCCAGCTCCTGTTCACCCAGGACCTCTGGTGGGAACCATTACTTTTTCTCTTTCGAGCAGCCCCAGAGGTGGGCTGCTTCTTCAGGGAGGTGGTTGAAAAGGTGAAGGGCAGAGGAGAGTTTTCCGGACACGAAGGAAAACTTTTGGACAGATTAGAGCAACTACAGTGGAGCCTTAAGTGAAGACTTGCTGTGCTCCAAGTGTTTTTGTAAAAGGAAAGTAAGTCCTTTCTGAGTTGGGAAGGTTAGATCCTTATGCCAAGGCCATGGGCAAAATCTCAGTTGGGAATTTCAATCCAGCCTCCTCCAGTCTACCTTACCTTTTCATTTCTACCTGACAGGCTTTCTGGGACTCCTTTCACTAGGGCTTCTCAATTCCTGTCCCTTCCTACCCAGCTCCCTGTCTTCTCAGCCCCTCCCCTCTCTCTTTGTGTCCCCTGAGCCCTCAGTCCCTTTAAGGCTTCTCCCTTGTCACCAGAGCCCACTGATCTCTCAAGAGATGTGACTGGAATTTTCTTGCCTGGTGATTCGAGTTCCTCTTTTTGCACACATCATAGAATGGTTTCATTTCTCAGAAATAATGGGGCAATCACAAATAATTTTCCAGTCTACCACACCCACCCATTCAGCTCCCCTGACACACACTGATCCCTAATCTAGTCTGAACGCTATGTATTTGCAACAGTTTGTTATTTGTTTAGAAATGTATTAACAATAGTTCCTGTTGTTTATTGGATGGTTTTTGAGTGTGTGTCACTGCGCTAAGCATTTTAGAGTTTATTCAACCTTGGTTTATGCTAAACTAACAATAATATTTTAATGTATTATCTATTAATTTTTAGAACTAAGAAATAAGTATTTTATACTCATTTGACAGGTGAGTGAACTTAACCTTAGTCACAGATTAAGGAAATTATCCAAGTGACTGTTTTAATCCAGAACCCTTTTTCTTAACCTCTCTGTAAGAGTTTCTAAGCTTGGCACTATTGACATTTGAGGGGCAGATAATCCTTTGTCATAAGGTGCTCTCTGAGCATGGTAGGATGTTTAACGGCATCTATAACCTCTGCCTACTACATGCTAGTGCACCATCCTTGCTCTGCACCTCAGGTCATGTCAATCAGAAATGTCCTCGGGCACCTGGGTAGCTCAGTTGGCTAAGCATCCGGCTCTTGGTTTCAGCTCAGGTCATGATCTCACGGTCTATAGGTTTGAGTCCCACATCAGGCTCTGTGCTAACAGCTCAGAGCTGGATCCTGGATCAGATTCTGTATCTTCCTCTCTCTCTCCCCCTCCCTGAGGTGTGCTAGGTCTCTCTCAAGAATAAATAAACAAAACAAAACAACAAAAAAAAGTTAAAAAAAAATTCCTCACACATTGCCAAATGTCCCCTGGAGAGAACACCACTATTCTACTTGTCACCATTGTACAGAGATTTTCTCATTTGGTATTTAACCAGTCTGGACAAAGCTCTCTCAGGTCATCAATGTTGGTTCAATATTAATACTGTCCCAACCATGGTCAACCCCAAGAGATGGGCAAGAGGCAGCAAAGGCTCATCAGAGAGGCTTCATGGAGAAGCCCAGGTATATGAGTGATTACCACCTTCCCCAAAAGGCTTGTCAGAAGCCAGATAGAACTTCTAAAAATAAAACTAATGGCAGTGGGTGTACTGTTACACGTTCAAGTTTATGAAGTCCCTGGCAGAAGACAGACTTCCATCCACTCTTCCAAGGAAAGCGTGAAGCAAGATGTGACTGACTTGAGGGATCTTGAATAGTGTGTAGACAAGTGGCTGGCCCCTTCCAGACAGAGCTCTCAATCTGCTCCCAGTCTGAGCCGTGTTGACCCCTAAGCTGACAGACCCTATGTCTCTTCTCCATCAACCGGATCAGGACTGTAAGCACCGGATGCTGAGCTAATGTTTTGTCAACTGGTACAACTCCATTTCCTGTGGATTCTCACTCCCTAATTTTAAGTCTTCCAGTTCTTGGTTTATATTTTCACAAATGTAAAAAAATGGGTGCACTTTCAAAGAGGGGACGTCTCACCGAATCACATTGGCCCGGGGCCTTGATTCACACGTGTCTGACTCAGGAAGCACCTTCTCTGTGATCATCTCACAGGCACATTTTCCAGTTTCCTAAGTAGGCCACATGATCACAGGGTGGAAACCATATCAGGTTTGCTGCTGTGACGTGCACGATGTTACTGGACCTCTGGCTTAATTTGAAACTGCCACCTGACCTAAATGTTAGGGCTGGGGGCGCTCCCAGGAGGAAAGCAGATCTTAGCTGTGACCTCATTGATGCCTAGTGCTGGGCCTAGAATGTGCCCTTCAAATTTATACTGAAGCCCTAACCCCCAATATGACTGTGTTTGGACACAGGGCCATCAGATAGGTAATTCAGGTTAAATGTGGTCATAGGGTAGACCCCCAATCTGATAGGACCAGTGTTCCTATAAGAAATGGAAAAACACCAGAGATCTCCCTTGTCTCTGCTCATGCACAGAGAAAAGGCCATATGGGGAGGACACAGCAAAAAGGCCATGTGATCTCATATGATAAGATATCATATGATTTCATTCATATGTGGAATTTGAGGAACACAAAAGATGAACATAGGGGAAGAGAAGGAAAAATAAGATAAAAACAGAAAGGAAAAATAAGATAAAAACCATAAGAGACTCTTAAATACAGAGAACAAACTGAGGGATGCTGGAGGGGAGAGGGGGAGGGATGGGCTAAATAGGGGATGGTGATTAAGGAGGACACTTGTTGAGATGAGCACTGGGTGTCACAGGTAAGTGAGGAGTCACTGGGTTCTACTCCTGAAGCAGAGACTACACTGTATGCTAACTAACTTGAATTTAGATAATAATAATAATAATAATAACAACAAAGGCCACGTGTAAGCCAGGAACAGAGATTTCACCAAAAACCAACCCTGATGGTATCAGACCCTGGACTTATGGCTTCCAGATTGTGAGAAAATAAATTTCTGTTGTTTAAGCCACCTGGACTACGGATTTTATGATAGCCCTAGCATATTAGCCCAGATAAAATGGAAGGGAGGGGGTTTCGGGCCAGGGAACGGTGGGAAGGGCAGAGCACAAGCACAGGCGTGGAGTGAAGGGGAAGACTTGTTCTCCCAGGGAAGATCTAGCAAGACACTACATCCAGCACAAGGTGCCAGTTCATGCAATATCTGCTCCACCAGCCCCGACCTCTCAAATTACACCCACCATCAAGCTGACGCTAGAATAGAAATGGTCCTTTCTTGGGTTGAAGAAGAAGGCTTGGTATGTGCGGTGAACACCTGAAATCCCTCAAAGCCATTTTAGGTTTGTCTGCAGGCCCCCTGGTACACAGTGCACGGGCACTGAGATCGGATGACAGATTTGAAAAGGCCAAGGGCTTTACCCAGAGCAAGTGCTTAGTAAGGGAGGCGGTGAGCACACATGGCCTAATTTGTGTATTCTGAAGCCCTGTAAATCAGATGCTAATGCTAATGAGTTTTAAATGTACAGAAATCGAGTCTTTAAGCTGTTTGAACTCTTATCAGTTTAACTATGTGTCAAGTAGCCAACTCCTTTAGGAGACTCAAAAAAAAATATTGACAACATATTTTAAACAAGGAATAAATATAACTGTCTTGTCCCAAAGTTCACAGCCCACTTGCTCCAGGAAAGAGAAAATAATAGAAGCAGAGGAGCACCATCATTCATACCTTAATTAATAGCATCCCTGTGTCTTCATAGTGAACTCGAATAGTATTTATGCCCAGCAATTTGGACAACTGCAGAATGTGGCGACAAATAAGACCAAAAATCTACATCCCGGGGTGGGTTTTGCATGTTTTAAGGGGCACAGGTAAATTGGAAGGTGTCCTCAGTCCTTCCTTGCCCTATGCCCAGGCTCTCTAGCTCCTTTCCAATCCCTACTGAAGAAATCAGCCTTGATCTTTCCTACAATATGCAGCTATCTGCTCTTTCTTACACAAACATTTGCAATTCACCAAGGAGAATGTGAGATGCATCTTGCATGCTTATCAAGCGCCACAAGAACTTTGCAGATTACTGCCTGCCTCAGGATCCCAGTTCCCTGGTGCTTATGCATAAGCAATGGATTTATGCAAACATTGTAACATTTCCAAACAGACTGTGACATGAGTCGTTCCTAGTTCATATAAGGTTCAGATAGGCAGCCTATTTTCTGCTAGTACTAGATCATTCATCTCATCGAGTTTAAAATGTATCATCTCAGCTTATAATGTCGTCAATATAAAATGTCATAATGTGGTACTCAATTTGAACAGCAAGATGGATATTAATCTCAGAGGTTTCCGTGCACGGCTGGGGTGGGACTGTATAATGTGCAACAGCATTGGTCTGTTTGTTTGCATCACACACCATATGCATAGGTGGTAAACATTTTGTTATATTATAGACCTTCTACTAATTCTCCTTGATCTAGAGTGTTTACAGAGCCCCAGTGGTATAATATGCATTATAACTTAAATTGGATAATATATTTAGAAAGAAAAAAAAAGCCTTTACAAAGAACAGCATCATCAAAGGATAATGATAACATGCCTATTTACATAATGATAATGCACATATTTACCGCCAAGCGTGTTTGTTTTGCATTAGTGTTTGTAGCAGGGCATCGGGAATTAAAGAATTACAAAAGGGAGTTTCTCTAGCCTCCATGACTGTAGTAGTTGGGTGGTTATTGGCAGTAAAGAAAGAAACAGAAACGCCCATATCTGAACTGGTGGGAAAAAAAAGAACAATGCTAGTTGTTAAGTCCACGTTGTTTATGGGTACAAAAGGGCATGTACCCAGACTCTTGACTTTCTTCTAATTCTGAAACACGGTGTCTCTTAAAGCAAGTACAACCTCTTGCACAGACTGTTTTCGGCAGCAAGCATCAAAAATTAAATACATAAAAAACATCTCTGTTGGCTGTGTGCATTCCTAACAAACACATGTTTAAGGAAAGCCACCGTTGGAATCATTTACTACAAGTTGTGAAAATCTGCATTTTTGCTTTCTGCATCCAAAACTGTGAATTTTATTTATACGTCTACGAAAGCCTGGAACCTTGCACTTCGGAAAAAAAAAAGTTGGGAGATGTTATTTTGTGAGCTGTCATATGTTTTCTGAACTTTTTATAATAGAAAAGAGTCTCTGAAGAGCCCTTTTCCTCACTCCTGTAACAAAGGCATGTCCCAGTTTATTAAAAAATCATACACAACAATGCTGCTTGCCAGGTTTTATAGTCCTAATGAAAATTTGGTCCGGAGCACAAAAATTATCTGGAAAAATGCCTGAAATTTCCCTGTCGCAGATGTTCCAACAGAAGGTGCTTGCATGCCATTCGTTAATACGGCGCCATACGGAACTCAGTGTGACCACTGCAATATAACCAGTAAGTAACACACGCAGCGTGCGCCGGGCTGCGCCAAATTCGCCGTCTGTTGGTTGGGACTCGTATCCCATGGATTGAGACGTACCTTGATGAAACTGCATTGTCATGGAATGATAATATTTGTGGATCACCATGCACGGAAAACATCCTATTGAGAACGTGGGAGGTCCATTGAAATATTCAGAGCATTTCTTGGCACTGTAGTTGCTCAAAATGGATGTGAATATTAGTGTTTACAGTCCTTTCGCCCCCCCTCCCCGCCCCCCACCGCCCTGTGCCAACTTACAGGAGTAATTCCATGGAGAGAAAATTACTTTTTCAAAGAATATTAGTTTGGGGTTATGTAATTAAAAGCCATGTGGAAGTCGTTTCATCTGTGTATGGAAGGCAAATGCTCAGGGTGCCTTAGTTTATTTTTCGCTTTAAAATATATATGAGAGAAGTGACTCAGTGCTCACTTCCTTTGAAATAAAACAAATGTATTCATCTTTGCAGAGGCTGGTAAAAATAGAGGCGCATCTAGGATGCTCCTCACAGAGCTGAAGTTTTACACTGACCCTTCATGATTCTTGCTGGATAAGACTGTCTGGACATCGATTCATTCACAGGAGCAGATTTGCAGCTACCCAATACATCTTCCATACTCCAACCTGGCTGTTATGTCATGGAAATTGTGGGCTTAATGCTGGGTTACTGCAGGGCGGGGAGATGGCTGGAAGAGGGCAGAAGAATCATTTACCCTGTGCCTCTTGGTCAGGAAGGGGTGCTGCGGGGACATGCACACAAAGTTGCTGTATTTTTGTTGTTGTTGTTTCTTGATGTATCACTTAGCTAAATACAAACAGCCAAAAATATACTACAATTTTTGTAACCCTACTTTGGAACTCTTATTCTCTTAGGATATCAGGAAGCCTCAAAACATCAAAGTAACCGAGACTGTTTTTAAACTTTGAGCTCTATGTTGAGTTGTACTGTCTTTCAGAAATAATAACTGATGTATGTGGTTATGCTACTTTCTTTACATTTTATTATTCTTTTGAGGGAAAGGTGTTTACACGTTTTCTTTAAATATTTTATCTCTTTTTTGGAGAGAAAAATACATTTAGAACACTTGACCATCTTCACTAATACCTCTATAAAAGAAAGAAATGTAGCAAGTAACAGTTAACTCAAAAATTTCCTTAGCTTCTTTATTCTCTTTACAAAGATTTTGACATCAACACGAAGCATTTTTGCAACAGGGTAAGAGGTAGAGACATTTTTTGGACCACTTTTCTTAAATAAAATAATTGCTTATTGCTAGTAACTAAAATAGTTACTTTCTCAGTGTGTTCATGTTATGTAAATACTTTTAACGTGTAGTTTCTCATTTAATCTTAGTATTAACATACAAAGTAAGTAGCCCCAATTATTGATTTAAAAAAACTTAATACTATTAAGAGCATACAGACCCAGTTATTGGTGTATCTAGGTCTTGAACTTAGAGCTTCCAACTCCAAATGTTGGGCTTTCTTTGCATTATGATGTCATTCAATTCAATTATTAATTCATACTTCAAGCTGTGAAATCAGTTATTATCAAAGTATGGCTAATGAACAACTCTTAGTCACAAAACCAAGGATTTCTGTAAATCCCTTTGGAATATATTATAATATAATATCATTATTTATATAAACAGCATAGGAGACAATTATCTTCTACTTCTGATACTATAATATTTATAAGTCCATTGAGGATACATTGAGGCACACTGTTCTTCAAAATGATCTCACTTTTAAGTATATAAATTTATTTAAGTATATGTGTGTGTATATATATATACATATATATATTAGTATTTTTAAAAATGTCTTTGAGAGAAAGTAATAGATGTGGCCTACAAATGATAAATGTGGCTTACAAATCTTTTGACCTCACTGAAGATGTGCACAGTCAAGAAGAGTATGAGGTCCACTGGGCTAAACGAAAGTCAGGGAGAAACCAACCAAGGCGTTAATTTGTAGTTGTGAAATTATGCCTCAACACGGACACAAATCACCTGGGGTTGCCTTTTTTAGAGACAAGAAAAATGAGTTTTTTTAATTCTATAAATTGACTTTTATTTGAAAAGTTCCCGTCCTCTCTAAATCACTCTGAAAATTCAAGTCCTGGTGTATTTCTGCGCTCCAGCACAGAGAAAGAAAGACATTTCTCTGTGTGAAGACCCTTCAGTTAGGACTACGCTGTGCTGGGCCCCGCAGAAGACATTCCTCTCTTCCGACCTTGCTAGTAACCAGTGATTGGGAGTAGCACACTGCACACTGATGGTCCTTATTAAAGACTGGCTTGAAAATTCTTCTCTCCACAGCATCACTTTCCGGGAAGGGGGAAATTTCTCTGCTCGCCTGTGAAACTCAACCAAATGATAATACGCGGTTAGAAAATATGCCCTTCCAGACACTGATCAAGTTCACTTTTTTTCTCAATTCAAAACGGCATCTTCTTTGAAGCTATGCTGCTATCATTTGATATTCATTTTAATGTATATTTACTAATCTCCAAAATTCAGTTCGTTCTCTGTTGGTTTTCTTTACCTTCAGGTGGATTAAAGTATTCCTAAACACCGCCTCCTTGGAGGATTCCTGAAGTGTTCTAAGCCTTCCCAGAAGCTATTGGTCAATGCTAAACAATACTGAGAATTCTAAAGTAATTCCACACAGTACCGCCCGCTGGCTAAGCCCCAAGTGAGAGATGCTACCAACTGTGTGGCTGATGAGAGCTCTTTCATGTTTTTCTTCCTAAATAGTTTCCTTTGATATTTTAAAATTTTTATGGTAATGTCCTTTATTTTGTTTTCTCTTTCTTCAGTCTTCTTCTCCTTGCTTTCTGTCCCCACCCCCTCCTCCCCCTCCTCCTTCCTTGTGGATGGCCAGTCACTGTGGTCAGCCTCTGCCTTCCACCTGGGTGGCTGAAGAAGGCAATACAGGTTTTTGCCTGTTTAGTCAACTTCAGAATATGAGCCAGTTCCCAGAGCATTGCTCGATCATCCTGTAACCTAGGTACAGGGACACGTGACGCAGATCGTCTGCCCCAAATCAAAGCTAAAAATGGTTACTCTTCACACGTATAGTTCCTTCATAATAGGGCGTTTCCTGCTTGAGTCAGAGATGAGATTGTCTCCTCTTAGTTTCTTTTCTATTTTTTTAAATTTTTTTTAGCAACTTGTCCTTCTGCTTCAGAAAGCCCCAACCTTCATTTCATTTCATATTTCATTGTTGAAGACACTGAGGCCCAGAGAAAGGAATGGACGTGCTCCATGTCAATAGGAAGGCCCCGTGCCCATCTCCATCTAATACAGTGTTCCAAACGGAAACCCATTGGCCCTGGTGCTGCAAGAGAAGGACGTGTATCTCATGTACGGAGGACATTTCAGTGTTCCGAACATCCTTAGACACCTACCTCATGCTGCTACTTCCCTTCTTCAGGACTACCAACAGCTTTTAAGAGGCCGTCCACCTATTCTGTGGCCTCTTCAACACACACCAGAGAGTGAAGGAAGAAAATGTAGATGCTTCCCAAAAGTTCTAGAGCAGTGGAGAGTCTGAGGACTAGGAATGGTGAAAACAGTTGGGGATCTAAAACAATAAAAAAAAAGTCATGACACATTGCTGGGCATCTGAGGATGAGGGGAGAGGCACTGTGTGAGAATAATTCACAAGAACAGAGACTAGAATGTCTATGTGGGACAGCAACAAGAATGACCGAGAGAGGCGAGGGTTAAAATATGACCACCTATGGTCCTGTTACCAACTGAAAACTTCTTCATTGACATGAATGTCCCCTTCACGTTGACCTCATCCTTATTGCAGCAAGTGAATGGCTTTCCTCGCTCTCTTCTATTTTGTTGAGTGTATAAATCATGTTTTGTTTTGGGTGCAAGGGTGCTGGGTAAGGCATTTAGCTAACTTATGCCTCTGTGGGGTTACGGTGAACATGTAGATCTCCCCTTTCTTCATTGCTTCTTATTTCCATAAATAATATTTAGAGAAGTATATTGACAGCCACTCCTCTAAGTGTGTCATTAGCAATATGTCCAATGTCTTCACAAATGCTTTCTCCCCGCTACCCACTCCCCAAGAAGGACTGATCATAAGATCCAGACTGTGACTGACCTGAACACAGATTTCTCCAGGGGTGGAAGATTTTTTACTTCGTTTGGAGTCTCATATATTCCATTTTACATTTAAACACTGTATGCTGTATTTCTCTATTAAAGTACAAGTATATGACTATAATTTTGAAAACATAGTATATAAATACTGGTGTATTTGAAGATAACAGATACCTCAGATATTTCCACGTTAACAAGTGGGGAAATGAATAACCCCCATTTGAAGTGTTCAGAAACAGGTAGGGAGATAAGATTTGGGACTTGAGTATTGATTTTTAGAGTTGCCTTTTGAAGATTAGAGAAATAGCTACTTAGCTGGTGCCTCAGTTTCTCTTTAGGAAGTTCAAATCTAATTACTGTGTAGATGTTTAAGAATGGCTATTTATTGGTGAATCGCTATGCCATCTTTGGTCAAAAAATAGTGTAGGATTAAAATGTAGTCTGGTAGCCCCAGATTAGTGTTTTTAATACTGAATACTGATTTTTCATTTGACTTCGAAGACTCTGTTTCTTTGTTTCCTTCACGCTCTTCATAAGTACATTTACTGTAAAATAGCTCATTAGAAATACCACATGTGGTCTTTGCAGAGATTATTTTTAGCAAGGGTGGTTTAGTTCATTAACTGTTTGATTTTGATCACATCAGCAGTAAGAGGGACTAGTTACAGAAATGTTAATGAATGCACACTCATGGAAGAGAACTGGGGAATTAATACAAGGTCACTTTGATATAAGAATTAGCTTTCAGTTTTTATACTGAATGCAAGATAAGATAATTTTTAGTGACCATGGAAATGATGAAAGTTCTGGCCTTTATTTTCTTTCTTTTTTTTTTTTTTGGTCACGTCAGGATGGCGAATCACCTCTTTAGAGGCTCTTAGGCATTTTCTCCCGACTGTAAGTAGTTAAGGTAATGTACTTTGCAGTCATGCAGACTTAGGTCCAAACTCCAGCTCTGCCATGCATGAACTTAGATGATGCTATTAAAACTCTATTTGGGGAGACCTGGGTGGCTCAGTCAGTTGAGCGTCTGACTTTGGCTCAGGTCATGATCTTGCAGTTCGTGAGTTTGGGCCCCGCTTCAGGCTCTGTGATGACAACTCAGAGCCTGGAACCTCCTTGGTATACTGTGTCTCTCTCTCTGCCCCTCCCCTACTCACTCTCTGTCTCTGTCTCTGCTTCTCAAAATAAATACATATTTTTAAAAATTTAAAAGTCTATCCACCTTAGTTCCCTCATCTATCATAAGGCAATATGACACTTTTCCCACATAGACATTATATGTATTAAATAATATAAGATGAGCTATAGGGTTATAACAAGGAATTTTATGGGATACTATTACTTCCCTTGTAATCTTATATGTCCTTCTCCCTTTCGGTATGGAAGTAGCAAATCGGGGTGAAGGGATGTGGAAAAGTCCCCAGCCTAGGACTGAAAGGTCTTATTCTCCAGCACCTAAAATAGTTTCATGCAACACTCACTAAGTGTTTGGTGAAGAGATGTAACAAACAAATGAACAAAAAAGTCTTATTCTCTTCACATTCCTTATAGTTAATAATAATAGCTTCATGTACTGGCATGTACTGTACAATAAACACTTAACTCTTTTAGTTTCTTTAATTCCTTCAAAACAACCCCACGTGCATTTTTATTCCCACTATACAGATGAGGAAACTGAGGTTTAGGAAAACTTTTCCCAGGATCACAGAACTAGTAAGCAGCAGAACTCATAATTATCCCAGGTGTGCTTGCTTTAGAGCACGAGCTCATAAACACTAGACTACTCTGCTTTTACTTCATGATTAAATGGCTGCTTTAAAGTCAACTGTTCATACCACATGACTCCCTTGGGATGCTTCCCTAATCCTCTTCAGGGAATCTGACCACCAGATTAAGACACAGTGCCAAAGCTTTTCCAATTAAATGTCACAAATGTCAGAGCCTTCTACCCCCACCCATGGATGATCGCATTTTGGGGGTGTTTTAAGGATAATCAAAAGACCTGTAATACTCAGACTTTTGTCTATTATCTACTCTCCCTTCCTTCTTACAGTTTCTTGTGTAGCCAAGAGAACATGCTACCCCCTTTCTTAAAATGTTTCATGATTTGCCTCAGATCTTCCATTTACAGGAATGTCTTATTTTTCTTCTAACAGGTGGGCAATCGCATACCCTACTTTAGCCAAACTAAACATTAGATGATTGTTATTCTTGGAAAACAATGTTAAAGTCCAGAACTGTAATTGCCTGCCAGGTAACACGGCACGGTAAAAATAACATAACACCGTGCTTGCCTTGTTAAAGCATTGCTTATATTCTGGATCAGAATCCATCGGTCTTGGTGTTGGCAAAGTATATAGCACAATAAAATGTTATCAATACCAATTATTATGAAATGGAGTCAGAAGGCTGAATACCAAGAGAATTTTCTAATCGGCTATTAATGATGCCATAATGAGTACAAACTCAATATATTAGACACATGAATATGGCCTTTTTTCTTTCTTTTGGCTTAATATTTTCCATTCCATCTGAGTAGCAAAGGCCTTTACTATATTCACACCTTTTCCCAGGGTTTCACATCATTCTCTAAAGTCAAATCCAATGGGTGTTTTATCCTGAAAGCAAAAACCAAGGAGATACTCAATTCCTTATCAAGAATGGACTAATACAGATCAAATTTGTCTTAATTCATGGACTGTCTTAATAAGAAAATACATTTGTATATGTTGCTTGCTTTTCATTAAGTAGTCTTACAGTCAAAATTGAAATTGCAATTTCAATAGTAATTGAAAGTCATTTAAATGTAGACAAATAAGATGTTCAAATGTAACTGAGGAGTGTCATGAGCTCATAT
Organism: Mungos mungo; assembly: GCA_004023785.1. Taxonomy (NCBI): domain Eukaryota; kingdom Metazoa; phylum Chordata; class Mammalia; order Carnivora; family Herpestidae; genus Mungos; species Mungos mungo. The sequence continues at coordinate 217,131 of PISW01003010.1, read as the reverse complement.
AAAGGTATAGAAACTAGATGTCTTGAGGCCAAGTAATACTTCTGAGCTAGAATTTTTAGATAAAATGCCAGGTAGCCAGTTAAATTTGAATTTCAGGTAAACAAAAAAAAATATTTTTTAACACAAATATGACCTGAATATGTAATAGAACATACTTATCCTACAAGATTACTGATTGTTTTTCTGGTATTGAGGTTTAATTGAGCATCCTATATTTTTATGTTTAAATCTACCAATGCTACTCTAATATGTTTTCTCTTGAAAAATTAAGATAACAATCCCTAACTACCTCATCAGATTGTTAAGATACTCAAAGGGGGCACATTGATCGAATATTGTGAGGTGTTTCATTTTAAGTATATTTATTTATTTAGAGACAAAGAGAGCGCGTGGGGGAGGGGAAGAGAGAGAAGGAGAGAGAGAATCCTAAGCAGGCTCTGCGCTGACATCGGGGCTCGATCCCACAGCCCGTGAGATCGCGATCTGAGCCGAAATCAAGACTCATACGCGTAACTGACTGAGCTACCCAGGGGCCCCGCGCGGGGTTTTTTTTGACCTAAATGTATTCAGCTCTGCGCTTACCCTCTCATAGCTCACAAAAAGAAAGAAAAAGAATCAGAATCAGAGAAAGAGAGAGAGAGAGGCAGAGAGGGAGATTTGCAATAGTATGGGCCATCCACCCAGCCCTCCGGTGCCTGCGCACATGCCTGAGGGGGAGAGTGACAGGAGAGGCTGTCTCTGCTCAGACTTCCGTCTCCCTGCGGTTGCTTCTCATCATGTGAGCACCTGATGGTGCAGGAGTGAGATTCTAGTGTTTAAAGATACTTATTTTTCATGCAACATGGTCCCTAAAAGCAAGCCAACTGCTTCATCTGGAGCTCAACCAAAGAAACAGCGATCTGTTCCAATGGCAGAAGAAAAAAAGAAATCTTTGGACTTATTGAGAAATGGGATGTTGAAATTGAATGTGGCACTTTCTAAGGGATTTTTAAGGGTAAATTAACTGAAGCCAATCTTCACCTTACCTGTTGGTTTGAAGGCCCAATCTCCATGTAAGATAAAATCCCACTGTAATTGATGTAAAAAGTGTTCTGTACATTTTTTGTACAAAAAGTGTTTTGTGAATTGATATAAGGCATCATTATTTTTATATTTTTCTTTTATTTCCTGTTTTTTATTGCTTTTATTACCATGATCATTATACCAAATAAAGTGATATTTAAGTTTTTGAGAGTTTGCCACAGAACTAATAAATGGAAACCAATTTGAAGATACAAATAGATTCAAACATAACTATGATTTGGTTACTTGGGATTATTGTCTTAGAAGAATAAAAGAGTAAATGTACGTGGTACATCATTATAAGGGGGAAAAAAGCCTCAGAAGCAATGAGATAATTAGCTACAAATACTGGGCATAATTACTGTACAACGACGGTACTTTTTTTTATAATGAAATTATGAGATATGAGGTTTGGTTGAAATGATTGGAGGAAAAGTAAATCTCAGCAAAAGAAAATTCCTGGAACTTCTGTCTTATACATTGTAGGTTAATCTTTTATGGGATGCTGTAGGAACCAAATAGATTCAGTCATTTAAATAGACTGGTTAAACACTTAAGAGTATGCTGTGGGGAATTATCCTGCCCTAGCAGGAAGAAAGGTCAACAAATCTAAATGACCTTGCTTTTCCTAATTGTTATAAGAGTTTTTATTAATATCTGTCTACTGAATGATTCATTCAGGTTAGGAAGTGCTGGACATAAAGGTTAGTTGTGATGACGATGGTGATGAAGCAGATGTTACTTTTACAGCTTATTACAGTCATTTGGATATTACTGCATATATTATTACAGTTATTTGACTATAAGCTGCTTAAATACAGGGTCCACTCACCTCCTTCTTCTTAGGGTGATTTTTTTTTTATTTGAGTACAGTTGACACAAAGTGTTACATTAGTAGTCTCAGGTATACAAAATGTTCACCTCTTTCTTCTCCCCAATTCCCAACTGAGAATTGTCATCCTCACTCCTCTGGGGTAGTATTGGTCTTTAAGCTCCACTTTTAGGGCTAGGGAAACAGAGATTAAGTTACTCATCATGGTCTCACATCTGGGATGTGGTGTAGACAACCCAGCCCCAGATTCAAAGTGGTCTACCTTTTATGCTCTACACTTTTTCCATAGTCATATCAAGGTTATACTGAGGGTCTGTGGACACAGGTTGACGAATGCACATCACGGAGGATTCCACACGACTTCCTAAGGAGATGAGCTGACACAAGAACCACGTGTCACATTGTACAGGTAGAATTCCACAGTCAAGGTAGGAAGATGGCTGAATGCAGAAAGAATACTAGAGGCAAAGAGGAATGAGCAGCTTGAGAAAGGCAAGTAAGCTCACAGAGTTGTGAGCTGTGAGAATGGGGTTGTGCCAGAGGAGATGCTCAGGTATGATTTTCATTGACTGTTTGGTCCTGAGTCATGGGAGTAGTTGCTGTGCAGGATGAGGCTCAACTGATGCAAAGATCCAGATGGGGAACATGGACAGAAGAATAACAAGAGTGGAGTCAGGACTGGCTATGAAGAGGTTCACAGGAGGAGCTGTAGAAGAATGGGAAGAAACACCGGTCAGGGTGGCTAAAATGAACAAATCAGGAGACTATAGATGCTGGCGAGGGTGTGGAGAGATGGGCACCCTCCTACACTGCTGGTGGGAACGTAAACTTGTACAGCCGCTTTAGAAAACAGTGTGGAGATTCCTCAAAAAATTAACAATAGAACTCCCCTATGACCCATCAATAGCACTGCTAGAGATTTGCCCAAGGGATACAGAAGTGCTGATGCATAGGGGCACACGTACCCCAGTGTTCACAGTGCTTGCAACAATAGCCAAATCATGAAAAGAGCCTAAATGCCCATCACCTGATGAATAGATTAAGAAAATGTAGTTTATATATACAATGGAATATTACATGGCAATGAGAAAGATGAAATCTGGCCATTTATAGCAACGTGGATGGACCTCAAGGGTGTCATGCTAAGTGAAATAAGTCAGGCAGAGAAGGACAGATACCATATGTTTTCACTCACATGTGGATCAAGAGAAACTTAACAGAAGACCGTTAGGGGAAGGGAAAGGGAAAAAAATAGTTAAGGAGAAGGAGGGAGGCAAACCATAAGAGACTCTTATATACCGATAGCAAACTGAAGGTTGATAGGGGTGGGGGAGAGGGGAAAATGGGTCGTGGGCATGGAGGAGGGCACTTGTTGGAATGAGCACTAGGTGTTATATGGAAACCAACTTGACAATAAACTATATTTAAAAAAATAAAATGAAATGAAATCCAATATGGCCAACTCCTGCCCTAAATGAAGATAATCCTATTATGTATGACATAGATTACTTTCAAGAAGCCAAGAGCAATGGACAGACATCTCTGGCCAAATTCCTCATGACATACCCTTGAAGTTTTTTCTCTCAAATGGATTCAGAGTGAAATATTTTAAATTAAACATATTGATAAATGTCTGTAAAAAAAAAAAAAAGAGAAAGGGTGGGTGGAGATTAAGGATCTGAAAACACCCTTTTCTGTTCTGCCATCTCTTGAGTCTGGGACGTGCTAAGTTGAATTTGCTAAGAGGTTGTCTCAGGTAGAGGTATCTAGAAGATAGTTGGCAGGCAGGTCTATAACCCAGAGAAATATTCATGGCTGTGGAAGCAGATTTTTCAAGTCATCCAAGAGCAGAAGGCTCAGAAGAACATAAAAGTTGCCTCAGGAGAGACAGGATATAAGTGGAAAAGAGAGCTGAGAGTAGGCACAGGATCAGGCCTACATTTGAAGTGTGGGCATAGAAAAGAGAGGGAATGGTCAGGAAAGAGGCAAGCTCCTAGAAGTCTCGTTTATTTCACATAGGTAAAAATGACTGGTTAGGAAACGAACATTTTGCTTTTTAAGTAGCACAATGTTCCCCTCCTATCCTTCCACCTAACGCCATGAATGCGTGCACACACGTACACACGCACACACCACCTTTGCTACAGGCATTCTGTTCCACATTACACTTAGGAAATAAATACTTCCAAGAACTGTAGAGAAAGACTCTTAGGAGCAGGAAACCAAAAAGGATTTCAAGAGCCCATTTGGTCCATCTCCTTGCCAGTAGGGGCATTTCCTAAATCATCCAAAGAAGAAAAGTGTCAATTCTATTTTTAAAATATCTCTACAGATGGTGATTCCATAAGCTCCCCTGCTAATTTGCTCCAGTGTTTAATCAGCCTGACACACAAAGTTCTTCTTTACATCTAACTCAATGCTCTCTTGTTACAATGTAGAATTTCTTTCTTCTGCAGAGGTGGAAATACAAAACAATCTAATAAACCAGAAAATCCACAAGTCAAATGTTTTCAATCCTAATGGGTGGTAAGACGCATGTTATTCTTATTTCACGTTAGCAGCATGCAGTTTAATCCCAATGACAAGGCAAGGAATCTATAGCGGACTCTACTGTAAGTGGGCGCTGGTAAGTACTCAAATGCCCTTTTGCTCTGAACAGAAAATGTATACACAGAAAACTTCTTTAGCTTTACTAAATTAGAGTTTTTCCTGAGAAAAAGACCCCATCTAAGGATTTTAATGGCTTTTTTGGGGTACCTCTGTAAACCTTTTATCTATGGTGTGTATGATTAAGTGCAAAATCTTCAAATGCCCATAGATTTTTTGTAAAGTTATAAACATTATTTTTCAATTATGCTCCTTAAATAATGTCATTGGACAAACTGTTTATTCTTTAAGGCAGAAATCTACATAAGAATGACTTTGAACTTTCTCGGATGACACCCCGAGGCAGTAAGGAAAGAGATTACTGAAAGAGCTGAAAAAGAGCAACAAGACAAAAGCTTTATTTTTTAAATTTTATTATTGACATTGGTTTGGGGCCAACCATGTGTGCCCAATACTGTGAAATACTTCGTTAACCACAGAGATATGGCTAAGAAAGGAAGGAACATCCTCATTAAAAATGTAGATGCAGAAAAAAAAAAAAGGGAGCAAAGCAGACTTTTAAAAGCCTACCCTGTTCCTCCCATTGCTGTGACAAACACCCTCCTCCCCCCGTAGTTTTCAGAGAGTTGTACCATCCTGGGCCCCCAGGATCATAGGTGCCAAAGGGGAAAAAGCCACACCAAAATTAGACAGACAATCAAGGAAGAGCAGCATGGCCTTCTCTCATAGAGGGAAACAGACACAAACAAAACAAACAAGAGAAAGCAAAACATTAGCTCAAAGATACTGAGAGACCAACTACAAATATTTTTTAAAAGAGCTATGAAGAGCACAACTTTGATGAATATTGAGAAGTATCCTCAGTTCTTATAAAAATACAAAGACCTATCCTTTCAGTGTCAGGAAGAATAAAAATGCCATGCTACTTTTCACTCACAGGTCTAACCTCTAGACAATATGTTTTTGTAGCTGCCTGGAATTTTCTTCCTACTCCCAATGTTTTCTTCACTTGCCTACTACTTTCGTTTTTTGAAGACTAAACGTTGATGACATCTACTTCAAGGAAGCCATTTTTGATGTTCTCAATGGAGTGAGATGTTCCTGTTCTCCAGACTCCAGCTACTCCGTATACTTAACATAGCCTGAGATGCCATGCTATACTTCCATTGTTCCACAATGGAACATCTCTCCTACCCAATGTCAAGGGCAGGAGAGAACCTTCATCTTATTCAAGTCTACATATCTACTGGAGAGCACCTTGTGTTGATTAATGTGTGTCAAATATGTGAAAATCACACAAATGCATATGTGGTAGCCTTACCCTTCCTGCTATTCTATTTGTTGACACCTTTCTTAGTCAGACCTTCCTGACCTTTCAACTAGGTCAGTGTAATGGACTGAATTATGTCTCCTCCCCAAATTTCTATGTTGAAGCTCTAATCCCTAGTACCTTAGAATGTGACTGTATTTGGAAGATACATTCTTTAAAGAGGTGGCTAAGTTACAATGAGGCTATTAAGGTGGGTACTAATTCAATCCAACTGATATCCTTCTAAGAAGAGAAACCAGGGGCAGGAATGCAGAACAACCACATGGGGACACATGAAGAAAGCAGACATCTGCAAGCCAAAGAGAGAGGCCTCAGAAGACCTTGAACCTAATGACACATTGATCCTGAACTTTTGCCCTCGAGAATTGCAAGAAAATAAATTTCTGTTCTTTAATCCCCCTAGTTTGTAGTAAATGTTGTGGCAACCTTAGCATATATTCCGTCTCTTATACATCCACACTTCCCCTTTTGCATTGCTAATTACGTTTTTAATATCCTGATCAAAACTCTCTTTTGAGAGTCCCATGAGGAAAACCAAAAATGTTTAGGTCTTTCAAAGACAGGAAATTTAATACAAGGATTTGATCGCACAGATTCTCAAAAAGTAGAGAGGTTAAAAGGGAGATGATGAAGCAACTCAGAACAAGAAGTCACCACCACCCAAAAGGTCTGGAGGGATACTGGGAGGAGGAGACTTTACCAGAGCCCAAAAGTAAGGGGAGCGACTGTCGGGGCTTAGAGTCATGGCTAGCAGAGCTGGAGTCCACAGGCGTGGCAGCCATCACCTGAGACAGAGAGGAAAGGCAGAAGCAGGCTGCTGACTTCCTCCTGCCCTCCAAAGTTGAGCCAGCGCCTGCTCTTGGGAGAGCAGATCAAAAGCCATTTGACAAAGGGACCTAAGAAATATAACATGCAAGGATTCTCTCCCTTCACCCTCCTACCCCCAGAAGAGGAGAGGAAGGTAATAAATGGATGTGAAAGCAGAATTAAATGATGGGCAAAGTCTACTCGAATAAAAGAAACAAGAGGACTGGAGGTTCATCTGCCTGGTTCCTGCCCAGCCTGGCACCTGAAAAACACTGTACAACATATATTAAGTATTCAACAAAGAGTTGTGAGATCAATTTTAGCTAACTGAACCTTCTATTTCTCATTTATCAAATTCTCTTCCATAATTAATGTACTATGTCTCTGTAAAACCCTATTGCAGGATAAGATTCAAAAGCGAGAGGCCTTATTATGGGTTTTGCTCCTTGATTTGGTGCTAACACTTAGAACACACCTGGCCAGTAATAGATGTTCTAGATATATTTGTTAGATCAATGGATAAAGTTTTGTAGAGAAGCCAACCTTATCATCTTGACTAGAGTGTGGTCCATCAAAATAAATGTATCATGAAACTGTTAGGTTGGGTGTCAGAATTCCTCAAGCCCAAGTTTGCAGAAAAGATTTGTGAAAAGAATATGTGAAATATCCTTGCAAGGTGGGATCAGTTCAGTGTATTCAGACTCGAAGGCAAGAAGGTAGACTAATTCTCCCCATTCCCCCAACTGGCCTTTCATGTCCTCCTTCAACCTTTACTTCCATAAAATGTATAATTGCCCTTTCTGGAAGTTCATAGAAAAGTGCTTTTCCCAGCCCTTGTAGGCTGCCCTGGATGGAAAATGCCCTGGGTTCTCACAGACTTAACACCCAGCCTTGTGAACATGAGCAAGATTATTCTCTCCGAGCAGCTCTTTTCACATGTGATTCGCTTGGCAAGCTGCCCTGGTAAGTGTCAAGCCCTGAATGTTTTTGTTTTTGCCCTGGTGGTCCTGAGGAGTTACTGGAATACTTCTGGGGTCTGTTTCGTATCAAACTGTGGGCCGATAGTGACATTGAGAAGAAGCAGGTAGAGACAGAGAGAGGGCTCTGGACTACATCGCATTTAATTCTGATAGCAGACTCCCTGTCTGCCCTGGCTGCCTCAAAGCTTCCTTCGGTCTCTCTTTGGCTCCTTCACTTTGTGCTTCTCAGTATTACAGGGCAATCTTTTGTGTGCATGTTTTCCCCTTTTGCTCCCCAGAGAGGCTTGTCAAAACTCCTTATCTGCTGATGAATGAAAGGAATTTCTCCTGTGCGGGCGGGACCTGGTTAATGCAGCTCTGGCCAGCAAGGCTAGGTCACTAAGTTAAAGGAGCACCAAAAGGCAAAGTGCACTGAAAATATCAGAGTTTCTGTTGTGCCAGGAAGCGCCATCAGCAGGCACTTTCCATCAAGCAGAGGGAGGGAAAAGAAGAGGTAAGACTAAAAGAAGAGATCTTGAATTAATTTACTCTGATGGAGAGAGATATGCACTATACTGGTTGACCATGTCTTTGGCATTTATGACATTCATTCCACACTGGTATTTGAAAACATGTGTTTCAGAGCTTGACTATATTTTAGAGCTGAATGAGAATCAGCTTTATTTCTTCTTCATACAGGAATTTTTGATTCTTTGAACTGAGATTCATTTTCTTAATTTTCTCCAAACCTCAATTATCTGAAACCTTTTCCAATTACACAGGGCAAAAGAGATTAGACTGTTATATTCATTAGCATAAACATTCTGTGATGCCCAGTTATGTATCTCACACAAGGACTTGAAGGAGTGAGAACTCAATATTTAGTGAATGATTTAATCAAGGGACTGATAAGTGAATCTTCTTCTGTCAAGAAGCTCTAGTGTACATGGCACCATTGTCCATATAAACCTTAAAAAGCAAACTGCAAGAGAGAGAAAGAGAAAGAGGGAGAATAAGGAAGGGAGGAAGGAAGGAAGAGACAGAGGAAGGGAGGGAGGGAAGGAGGACGGGAAAGAAATCTTTTTCCCAGTGTTAAGCAGGGGATGGAAGGAAGGGCAGGGAAGATGTAGATGGTCATCCAGTGATTCTACTGAGATGTTCATTTTATGTCTGCTACATTCTTATGATTAATTTACTAAGTACATACAAGTTGGAAGATATGCAAGAATACGTCCTTCTAAATACATCAAAGTCTGGCTGAAAGCTACTGGGAATGTACGAGCATAGGGCTTAACGTTAAGAAGCCTGAGTTTGAATCCCAGCTTCATGTCTTGCTCTGTGTCACCTTCAATGTACTTCATCATTCTCAACCTCCATATCCTCATCTGCAAAGTGGACCTAGGAATAGCAGTTACCTTACTTGGTTATTGAAAGGTCACATAATGTTTTTTAACTTAAAGTTATTCAATCCAATCCCTTATTTTCCAGAAGAATTTTTAGCATGCATATTCTTGATTCGAAAAAATATTTACATCTTTGAAAAATTAAAAAGACTGTTCAATAAATCAAACTTCTAGAAAACATAATCTTTACCAACTTTCATTTTAGAAAATAGACGGTTCTTTTCAAGAATTTTCCTTGTTCAGAAAGAGTTGCTCTTCTAAAGTAGACCATTTGGAGTCTCCTGTTGTGCTGTCTACCAAACAGAAAGGAGGAAATATCATTGTACGTCTTGCATCACCTGAATGGCATAGTAGTTTCCTCATGCAACAAGAAATTTAGTGAGAGGTAATCTAATGGATACCTTAGCTAAAGATAAAGTCCATCTATTTCTGCTCATTGCATTTAGAATTATGCCCTTTTGGGAAGGTGGTACAAAAAAACTAAGGACTCTGGTCTCACACTCCCTTCTACACTTGCCACCTTGAACTTGGTTTCCATACCTATTCCACAGGCCTTGTACGTTCCTTCTACTTTGTCTCATGCCCCCCTAAACTTAATTTCTGAGTAAATATCTTGCTAAAGAAAAGTGTCTGTCTGAAAACTGAATTCTAAATTTCTTTTTACTCTTTTCTATCAACTGTCTCCCTGAAGCCCTGACACTGGCCTAATCCCTTTGGGTGTCATCTTGTGGGACATCTCAGCTTGCATCTTTGCCTGTGACGATCTTAATCCAGTCTCCCTTTGACTACTTCCTGTGCTTTTGACACATCCTCCCAACCAGGTTGCTTCACACCATGCTAAGGGGAACACAGCTCTGGGGCCAGAACTGTCTCTTTCTTCTTTTCCCTGATCCATGTTCACACTGAATGTGCTGAGAGCCAAAGTACTCCCCAAGATGTTACATGTGAAAGGTAGCCTGTTTGGTGGGGAATGAGCCATAATCTTCTGAAGTTACCAAAGAAGACAGAGTCTGTTAGATTCATAGAGTCACAGAGTCATGTTTAGACTGAAACGGATCTTACAGACCTCTCCCAACAATCTCATTTTACAGACAAGGAAACTGAACTCTAAAGAGAGGAGGAGTCTAACAGAGGTTGTAGATAAGAGTAATTTGAATGTAAATTTGGGACTTAAAACACTAATTTAATATAAGAAGTTTTTTTTAACATGGACATGAACAGAGGGGAATGAGAAAATTTGGAACCCATATGGCTGAGAGGGAAAGGAAGTGGAAATTTTTTGTGTGGAGGGAGAGTGGGAGGTATAGGAGAGTAGAGGCAAGAAGTGTTCAAAAAGGAAATCCACTAGAAAAAAAAAAAACACTTCAGAAAGTAAGAAGGAAAACTCAAGTGTTTACTAGATTAACCAGGGCAGGAACTGCAAAGACCAATTTTAGAAATTATATTGGCTGAACATCTTGAAAAACCAATGATGAAAGGATATTTCTTGGGATAATGAAAAGAAAGATCTAGAGAAAAGCACAGGCTGTTAAGGATGTCTTAAAAGAACAATTTGTGCTAAGTGTTGGAAGTGGTAGCTCATTCCTGAAGCAAATTAGAGGTACCAGGGACCCAGCTGAACTTGGTGTAGAGATAGTGTGGAACTGGCTGTAACCAGACTCCTCTAAACACTGCAGAGCGAACTGTGTATGATTTGCTGACCTGTAACAATGTGAAATCCAAACTTCCACATTCTCAAGTTAAGGTAAATCTTGCAGTTGAAATATTGGCTGACTAGGAGATTTCGATGACCATACTTTCCTGTATAGACCGTGTTTTCACTTTCTTGAGCTGTTGCAGTCAATGGTAGCATTTCTTACAGTGAATTTAGTCAATAGCAAGTTTGATGGCAAGAAAGGACTGCTAATCATTGAGTATTTACTGCAAGAGAAAACAATATCTACCATAGGTGGTCTACATTGACTTTCAAATAATACCAGAAGCAAGTGACTGTGGTAACCTCAGGGTCATTTCGACAAAGCTGATACCTAGCCTGCTTCATAAGGTGTGTATACTTTGATGGAAATAATGTGCAGAAGGCATTTTTGCTCCTTACTACTTGTGAGGGACTAAATCTTATAAAACCTCAGGAGTACGGCATGTGAAGAAACATACGTTTATTATCATGCAAATATTTAATAACTATGGTGTCTCTACATTTTATAGGGAACTCTAGAGTATCCAAACAAAATAAGTAAAAATGGGTGAGTTTACAGTCTTTAGTGTGCTTTATGGAGCTATATGTACTAAAGAGCAGCTCACTTAAGAGTGTGAAGCTTACAGTCTACCTCTCAACATGATGGCGTTGGGATTTTAAGTGAAGCAGATCACCATGTAGGTAAGGTTGCTGATTTAGTTCTCAGAAATAAAACAAAAACAAAAACAAAAACAGAAAAGAATAATCTAATAAGTAAGATCATATCTCTATATAGTCATAAAAAGCAATTTTAAGAAAGAATTTCATCCATAATAACTATGTTAAAGTCTCTACACAACAAAGTCAGCAAAACAAGGGAAAAGAGAGACCAGAGATATGAGGATGAATTATTCAGATTTACCAAGTGTCACTCAAGCTGTTCTGTTTTGAAGATTCACTCATTAATGTATTCATTTAGTTAATCTTATTAAATATCTACAAGGTGTTTGACAGTATAAAATAGCAGGACAATGTGTTTAGCCTCAAAAAAGCTAAAAATCTGGCAGTGGAAACTCTCTCCACATAAATATCTATGGTGTAATGCATATTGCAATGAGGTTGTAATCAACATAGAGAAGGAGGAAGAAGGGTGAGAGCTATTTCATCAAGGAGGTAATATTTAAGCTAAGACTTAATAAATGAGTAGAATATTTGCAAGTCAACAAAGAAAAGAATTTCCAGAGGTAATAGTGTATGCAAACTCATAGAGCTACAGTAGTGTCTTCCCAACTCACATGTATAAGAAACATAATACAATACAGATGCCGTTAAAAATAAGTAAGGATAATGAAATGTTTCAATAAATAAATTTACTTAAATAAATGCTCCTGAGAAATGAAATATCTGTGGAAAAAATTAAATTGAACCTTTGTACACAAAAAAGGTAATTTTGTGATAGATCAAAACCCAAAGAAAGTTTAGAAGAAAGTATGTATTTAAAAATATAGGCATCACCTTAGGGCATCTGGGTGGCTCAGTTGATTAAGTATCTAACTTCAGTCCAGGTCATAATCTAACAGTTTGTGAGTTTGAACCCTGTGTTGGGTTCTGTGCTGACAGCTCAGAGCCTGGAGCCTGCTTCAGAGTTTTGTGTCTTTCTTTCTTTGCCTTTCCCCCTCACACTTGTCGCCCTTTCTCTCAAAAATAAGTAAACACTTAAATATGTGTGTGTGTACACACACACAGACACACACATATGCATCACATTGAGAAACAAATGCACGCATTATTGATGAAACCTTAAAGGGTACTGTATTCAAATTTAAGCACATGTTACACAAAGGACACCATAAACAAAGTAAACAGACATGCCCCAATATTGGAAGAGGACTTTTGCAAAGTATATAACAAAACAAATTACTATTCAAAAATTTTAAAGATGCTTACAAATCAGAGCATACACACAAAACTCAGTAGAAAAATAGGCAGAGGCTATAAATAGGTAATTCACAGAAATGGGGGGGTTGTCCCATAAATATATTAAAGGTTGCCTAGCTTACCTCATAATCTGGAAAACCACAATTAGATGTAATTCCATATTTAGTTTGGCAAAACACAAAACGTTTGGTAACAGCAGATATGAGCAAGAATATAGAATAGTGGAGCCCTCATATACTGTGATGGAATTAAAATTTGTTTGGAGAATAATCTGGTAATATCTATCAAATTTGAAGATGCATATTTCCTTTATCTCAACAACTTCATCTCTAAATATATAACACAGTGAATTCTAGTAGATGTACCCAAGGAGATGTGTAAAGAACATAGGTTACAGCATTCTTGGTTAAAATAAAAAGCTAAAAGAAACAAAAAATAAAACATAAGTGTCCATTAACAACAGAAAATATGCCATTAAAAATCAGGGGCACCTGGGTGGCTCAGTTGTTTAAGCCTCCAACTCTTGATTTCAGCTGAGGTCATTGTCTCATGATTCCTGATCTCAAGCTCTGCATTGGGCTTTGCACTGACAAAGTGTGGAGCCTGCTTGGAATTCTCCCTCTCTCTCTCTCTCTCTCTCTCTCTCTCTCTCTCTCTCTCTCTCTCTCTCAAAATAAATATACTTTTAAAAATAATCAAGGGACGTCTGGGTGGCTTAGGCAGTTGAGCATCTAACTCTTGATTTCAACTCAGGCCATGATCCTAGGGTCTTGGGATAGAGCTCCCGCATGTCATGCTCTGTGCTGAATGTGGACCCTGCTTAGGATTCTCTCTCTCTCAATCCTTCTCTTCTCCTTCTGCCCCTCTCCCACTTGTGCTCTCTCTTTCTCTAAAATAAAGTAAAAAAATTTTTAAATCAATAAGCTAGACCAATGAGTATCAATAAATAAACCTTAAAAATATAATAGTGATCAAAATTTAGTTTCAGGTTGATATCATACATGAAATGTGGAAAGATGCAAAACAATAGTATTTTATTTGAGAAACACAAAAAACATGCATGGTTACAAATAACAATGGCAAATTCATGATCAGGCTAGCACTGTGACATTGTCTTTAAAAAAAAAAAACAGAAAGAAAAAATTCTGAATCAAGACAAGTACCTGTATTTGTTGGATGATCTGCCACAGTTTTCTGTGTGTTCTGCATGCTATACATTGTGGAATCAAGATTCTTGGTTATTCATATAAATCTCAGGAATCATACAAATGGAATGTTTTTCAAAGACTGATGCTTGCAGTAGTACTATAACCAGTAGTGAACATAAGAGCTACATGGGTCATGGAGACGGGTGATTCTTCTTACTGTGAGGGTGGTCGTTGGCATCCTTCCTTGTTTAATGCTTACTGTTTCTAGATTCTTATTCATAAGCATGAGTCTAATATTTTAACAGGATAGGAAATTCTCAGCAGTGAGGTGTAGGTTAATGCTTATTGTAATTTATGAATACGTAAATTAAGAAACTCAGCACTCAACAATTGCTTCACTGACAGGAAAGTTTTCTTAGTTGAGCAAAGCATGGAATAAAGTAACACAGACCTTCATATTTGTTTTTTTGCGTGTGTTTTGTTGTTATTATTGTTGTTTGTGGGGTTTTTTTTGACAATCCCTTAAAACATTTAAGCAGTACGTAGCAGGGAAAGCCCTCTCTGCTCCACTTGGAATTTCAGGAGCATCTCAAAGGCTAAGAGCTGGAATCTTCTGAAGGAAGACTCACTCGCTCACTCACTCACTCTCTAGTGGCTGCTGCTGGCTGTTGGCAGAGTCCTTAGCTTGGGTTATCAGTTGAAACACTTCCTCACAGCAGGGTGGCTGTATTAGTTTCCTATCACTGATACAACAAGTTAAAACAAACTTAGTGACTTGAAATAACACAAATGTATTCGCCTGTAGTTCTTTAAGCCAAAAGTCCAACTTGGAGCTCACTGGACTAAAAAGCAAGGCGCTGCATTTCTTTCTGGGGTCTCTAGGAGACATTCTGTTTCCTTTTCCAGGTTGTAGAGACTCCCCACATCCCTTTTCTCCTGACCTCTTTTCTCCATCTTCAAAACCAGTGACATTGCCTCTCTCGGTGCCTTTCTTCCATGAATCGCATCATCCTCTGATTGACATGCTCTTGCCTTCCTTGGTAGTCATTGCTCCTTCTGATTCCAAACTCGCTGCTCCTTCTTTTCCTTTAAGGGCCCTTGTATTGCATCCAATATAACCTCATATGAAGGTCCTTCATTTAATCACATCTGCCAAGTCCCTTTTGCCATATACAGTAGCACATTCACAGGTCTCAGGGGTTAGGACACAGGCAGCTCTGTGGAGCCATTACTCTGTCTACTACAGTAGCTTAATGTCAAGGATGAGCATTATGAGCCAGCCAGGTAGAGGCTCTAGTGCCCTCTCGAAATAGCCACAAAAGACATGTCACCTCACCTCCCCTCCCCCACACTGCTACTTGCCACAGTGGTCATAATGTCCACACAGCTTCAATATGAGGGAAAGTAGTCTCCATCTTCTCATGACAGAAGTTCAAGATTCTGGAAGAGGAGTTTGGAATAGAAATACTGCTGTGGTCATTTTTATCAAATACAACCTTCCACAAATAGTGTAATAGATGAAAACGCCATCTCTCATGTCCAAATGCCTGCGGTAAACTCCCGGCTCTTCTCCTTAGTGGCAATAGCAGTGTGTCCTTGTGAAAATCAACCTTGCTAGAGTCAAATGTCTTCATCTCTAAAATGGGCATAACGATTGTGCAATCCCAAAGAACAGCAGTAGGGATGAAATAAGACAACCTATCTAGAATACTTCTCACAGTGCCTGGCTAATGGTGTGACCCCAAGAACTGTTACTATCAACCAGCTATATGTATTTCAGCAAGTGACTCAACCACATTGCAACTCATATGTAAACTTTGTCTTCATATGTAAAACTGTGATGAGAGTACTTAATTCACAGGATTGTTGTAAAGATTACACGAGTTTAGGTGTAGTTGACAGGTAGTAAGTATTCAAGAAATATTACACAAATAATCATAATTAAATACACTTTTACTTAAAATTATATATATAACTGTATATATAATTATAATAATTAAATATGATGGATTATAACTAATCATTCCCCCCAAGGAGGCAATATCACATTACAAAAAAACAAACAACAAAAAAATAACAAGAGGTGGAATTAAAACTCTGAGACCATATGTACAGAGCTGCGAAGAATTTCAAAATTATTAGTTACATTTAAGTTTTTAATTAGGTTTTTCAAATATGTACCATTATGAAAATTATCCACTGCATTAATATTGTGAGTATAGTGGTACAAATGTGTGCACTGATTCATCATAAATGGCACTGGTATGGTTTGGACAGCGATACTGATAAAGAAACAGAGTCATAAAGAAAGGAGGAACAATGGTCCGCGTGAGGCTTTGGTGAGCGTTAATCCAGTCCAGGTTGTGAAGGACTCAGAGAGCCCTATCGGTGTAAGCTCACCGAACCCAGCCGAGACTGCTTGCAGCAATGCCTTAATCACATTCTGATTAGGACAGCACTGCCTAGAAACAGACTCCAAATTAAGTCATTTTTGTCTTCAGCAAGTTCTAGGACTGCTGGATATGATGTTGATAAATGCATGAAATAAAAGCAATTCTGTTTGTAAAATTTCTGCAACGCCTTGCCTTCCTTGGCTTACTAAGATAGAAAGTCCTTCTTAAAAACCAAGACAATATATGTTGGATTAGAGTTGGTGCAGGCACACAGCTCTTCCAAGACTCTCCAGAATTAGGGCGCTGTGATGTCACCAGCAAATTCACTTTCCATCAGGGTCAACTTCGAGGCCATATGACAAGTGCAGTCACACGTGGCCTTGGGCTCAGAAGGAACGGAGGTTCCTCGCTCTGCAGTCACTGTCTTGGATTTATTGGTAATTTGTGTTTTGTAAGTAAAGTCTGATAGGACAGACAATAGAACATGAGGAGGTGGGGCTTGGAGACTCAACTAATATGTGGTTCAGCCTCCTGCTGCCCTCCCTCCTCTCTGGCATGAGTTCTCGGCAGCCCAGTCCCCACCCTCTAGGGCTCAAGCCCCATCACACCTCACTCTTCCTCAACTAGGGGCAGGGGCAGGTCAGTAAGGGAAGGCCCATACTCGACCATTCCCTTCTACCCCTGTGGGGCCGGGGCTGGACATGAACATGGAGAAGTTTGGGGTTGGGTAGGCTTTACCCCACAGTATCTCAGGGTACGGTAATGTGGTGGCTCCCCTGACCCAGGATTACCAGCTTCATAGGGCATTTAATGGGTGACATATTTTCAGGGGTGTTGTGGAAAGCTTTTATCCACACCTGATCAAGGTTCCTAGCATGCCCACCCTCCATGAATTTGGAGTCCTTCAGAGTCACCTCTCCATGTGGCTTGGGTGGCCAGCATGCGAAAGGGAGATTGACAAATCGGTTTAGTGACTTAGGCTGAGTCCTCAGTTGCCTGTGTGTATTCACCCACCTGAGCAGTGCAACATTAAAAAGTTAACAAAGGGACACCTGGGTGGCTCAGTCGGTTAAGCATCTGACTTCAGCTCAGGTCATCGTCTCAGTTCATGAGTGACAGCTGTCATGCTGACAGCTCAGAACCTGGATCCTGCTTCAAATTCTGTGCCTCCCTCTCTCTCTGCCTCTTTCTCTCCCTCTCTCTCTCAAAAATAAGTAAACATTAATTTTTTTAAGTTAATGAAAAACATCAAAGGGTTAAGAAAGAGATCCCAGAAGAAAGAGAAAAGGTTATATCTTAGTAATTTTAGTAACACATTTTCCCTTAATTTTAAACAAGACACCCTCCAGTTTCATTTTGCATTGGGTCCTGAAAATTATTTCTTTTTTAAAAATTTTCTTGAATATTTATTTTTGTGTGTGAGAGAGAGAAACAGAGCTTGAGTGGGCCAGGGGCAGAGAAAGAGGGAGACATCGAATCTGAAATAGACTCCAGGCTCAGAGCCCGATGTAGGGCTCGAACCCATAGACCAAACTGAGAGATCATGACCTGAGCCGAAGTCGAATGCTTAACCTACTGAGCCACCCAGGCACCCTGGGTCTTGCAAATTATTTCTCCAGCCGTGCAAAATAATCTTAATAGATTGTAGAAGTTTATTTATTTCTTTCACCTCTAAACAGTGGTGGAAGCACAGGAAAATGCAGTGCACGGGGCTTGCTCTCTCTTCCGTGGAGGAAATGATTTCACTAGTCTGAGTGTAACAGTCCCTAAAGTAAATCAAATATGGCTTCAATACTGATCTCCAAAAGCTCTCTCAAAATAGTCTTTTCAATGGATGCTGGCGGGCAGTCTTCAATTAAATTTCCATTCTGACTCATTTCTGTGGTTGACTCTTGGCACTTTTTTAACTGAAAGCAGACCTGTAATTGGTTAAAACTGCATAATGATTTCATGGATTTTTAAGAGCCCTGCTTGCTTTTGACTGTTTTTTGTTTCTTTGTCATAGCTTTTGTTTATCTTGTTACAGGCCTGATAACGGTATAACCCATCTTATGTGGAGGTCAAATGGTTCAATTTGAAGGACTCCAAAAAGTAACCCAGGGTCTGTCACTACCAAGGACTTGACTCTTATGAAACAGTTGTCCCTTGTTAGCATCAACAGCCTTTCCCTTTAGTCTTGAAAGGACAAACTGTCACACAAACTGAGTTGCTACAGGATTTCGTATCACAACCTACAATTCAGCTGCAGAAGAGTTAAATCTTCCCAAAACAAATTTTGTTCTAGGTGCATTTATTTTCTGCTTGGTATTGGATTCCCACAGTCAATAAACGGCATGGGAAGTTAAATAACATTCCCTATTTAAAGGAATGTATGTAGTTAAATAACATTTTCTTCTTCCTTTCTTCACTTGTATTAGCCACATACTTCAGCGGAGTTACAAAGGAGACAGACATTTGAAGTAAAAGTGTTAGCAACCTTTTTATTAAACTGCAAATTTTATTTTCAGCAAACTAGTAGGTGGTTACAATGGAAATGTTGGCAAGTGGCAGAATGGGGGAGGGGGTAAAACTGGCAGGATTTGCTTGTAGATTGAACTAAGGGATAGAACAGCAGACCTAAGGAACACTCGTAGGTGTTAAGTTGATCAGCTGAGATGACAGTGCCATTTACTCAGGTGGAGAAAACTGGTAGAGGACTAGTTTGGTTGAGGGGTAACTCAAGGGTTCTTTTTTGGACTTGATGAGATGACTGCTAATATCTCAGTGTAGAAGTCAAAATGCAGTTAGGTACGAAAGTCTGGATCAAAGTGGGGATGTCCCAACGAATACATAAATGTGGGAGCTAATAGCCTCATAGGTTTTTATGTGGTCATGAGAGCTGAGATCACCTGGGGACAGATTGCTTTAGGAAAAAAAAACAAACAATAACAACAGTGAATCTGGGCCTATGCTCTGAAGCATCTCAACACTCACAGAAGAGCCAGCAAAGCTGACTGTGAGGACTTCTTAGAGAAGTTAGATGACAACAGGGAGAGTGAAGGATCACGTAAGCCAACAGGAGAGGGTGTTTCAAGAAAGGTATGGTCAACTGTGTCAAATCTGAAGAGGAGTCAAGAAAGCAGAGGGAAGAAAAGAAACCTTTGGATAAACTCTATGGCAGTAATTTCTGACTCTAACAAGAGAAATATTAGTGGAATGGTAGAAAAGAAACTTAATTGGAAAGGTTGAAAAAAAAGAATATACACAACACTTTCAAAATTTCTCTGTGAAGCAAACAAAAAAGTTAATACTAACTGGAGTCAACTTATGTTGCTTTCGTCCATTATATATACTACAAATAAAGGTAGTTGTTAGGAATTACTTTTGTGGCCCCAACCCCACCCCCAGCAATTCATATGTTGAAACCCTAACCCCCATTGTGATTGTATTTGGAGAAAGGATCTTTAAGAAGATATAACTAAGGTTAAGTGAGATCATAAGGGTGGGGTCCTAATCCTATAAGACTAGTGTCTTCTTAAGAAAAGGAAGAGACAACAGAGATCTCTCTAAGTGGAAAGGCCATGTGAGGACACAGCCACAGTGAGAAGCTGGCTGTCTATAAGCCAGGAAAAGAGGTCTCACTAGAAGTCAACACCAATGGCACTTTGATCTTGCCCTTCCAGCCTCCAGAACTGTGATAAAACAAATGTCTGTTGTTTATGCCACCCAGTCTGTAGTATCTTGTTAGAGCAGCCCAAGCTAATACAGTTGTTTACACAGTATACCCACAAAGCTTTGTTCAAATAAAACAATGATAATAATAATGGCTTCTTATTAGCATAATAGTTCTCTGTTGATCTTGATTTCAATTCTATATTCTTTTCCAATTTCAACCAACTCATCCTCTAGATCATCCTCTATTTTAGCACATGTACCAATATTTAGCCATTTATGCAGCAAAAATTTCAGAACCATCCTTGACTACTCTCCTCTTACATGCCAGCCACAGCAAGTCCATGTAAAAAATCATATAGGAACCCTGATATTCCATCTAAAATATGAACCAAGTCTTACCTTACCTTTGCCCTCCACACTCATATAGCGTTCTTTCTTTCAGAACGAAATCCAAAGTTCCTACCATAATCACAAGGCTGTCATCGTCTGCCCCTTGGCTACCTCTTGGCATCACATAACTATTTCTAGATAACAAACAACTTGAAAACTCAGTGGCTTGAAACAATACTTATTATCTCTTAAGTGTTTGTAGCTTGGCTAAGAGTTGGCTGATCCTGGCTGGACTCAACTGGGGTTGCTTGGCTGGGTGGCTCTGCTCCTAGAGGGATACGATGACTAGCCTGAGCTCTTCTCATGGCAGATGTGTGTGTGTGTGTGTGTGTGTGTGTGTGTGTGTGTGTTGTGTGTGTGTGTATGAGAGAGAAAGAGAGAAAGAGAGAGAGAGAGAGAGAGTACACAGAAGCAGAAACAGGGAAGTGTTAAGTCTCTTAACACTTAGACTCCAGACTGGCATATTGTCACTTCTACTTTATTCCGTTGACCAAAGCAAGTCATATGGCTAAATGCAAAGTCAAGGCTAGGAAAATGTACTACTCCACTTAAGAGGAAACCTACAACATATCACATGGCAAAGAATGTGTATACATAGAGGAACAAATGACTTGACCAGGAATGCAGTGTATTACATACTCTGATCCAATTTCCTACATTTCTTACTTTTATTAACTTGACTTCAAGGCTCACACTTGTTAATCAAGTTACCATCTCAAGGCCTTTAGACTTGTGTTTCTTCCTGCTTGAGATATTCTTTCTCTAGATTATCACATGGCTTTTATTTATTCATTCAGGTCTCTACTAAAATATCATATCCTCAAAGGTTCCCATGACCAGAGGTTAGCAAACTTTGGCCCACAGACCAATTCATACCCACTGCTTATTTTTGTAAACAAAGTTTTATTAAAACACAGTCATCCCATTCATTGACTTACTAACTATCATATGTAACTATTCTTACATATCACAATGGCAGAAGAGAGTAGTTGTGTCAGAAACTATCCCAGAAATCTTAAAATATTTACTCCCTGACTCTTTCCAGAAAAAATTTGCTGACCCCTACTCTATTCCATTTTCTTACCTTATTTTCTTCTTTATAATTATTTTTCGACATTACACTATATTTATTTGTTTATCTGTTTATAATCGAGCTTCTTCACTAGGATCTAAGTTTCTCTAGGGAAAGATTTTGTCATATTTACTGCAGTGCCGCTAGCCCCAAATTGCCAAGAACTCAGGATTGTATTCTCAACCCCTTTATGTCTTTGCCTAAATGGCACTTCCCAATGAGGTCTCTCTTGACAACCATGGCACTATGGGCCCTCTTCTCTGCCTTATGTATTTTATTTTATAGAACTTATTACCTTCTTATATAATACGTAACTTTCTTCATAACTTTATCACTAATGGCTGACTCCCACATGAGAATGTAAACTTCATAGGGGCAGAATCCTTATCTGAAATGTTTACTTTATACAGTGCCTGGCATACAAGAAGTGCTCAACAAAGATTTGTTGAAGGTTTGAGCAAATGAAGATAATTTCTTAGGAATGGAATTGAAATTTTTCAATTTCAGAGAATAAAATAAATAACAGGAAGTAATGTTATTATTCAGTGTTTAGGGGAATCTTTGAGGAAAGTCTTTAAAGGAGACAAATCCTCCAGCACCCCATGCACTGGGATTTGTTTTTGTGTGTGTTTGTGGTCACAGAATGGATGAACCTTTCAGCTTATGGATCAGGGATATCTAGGTTATTAGGACCTTTTCTGAGAAGAATGCTGCCTATCAACAACATCAAGATAGAATGGAAAACAGCAGCAAATACTCTGCTGATGGAGCCTATTTAAATGTCCTACCTGCTCGCTCACCTCCATAGGCATATTTCAGTAAAGAGAGAGAAACCTCCTTTGTACTCCAAGTAAGGTAAAAGAAAATTCTAATTGGATTTAACTAAAACTTTATGTTGCCAGGGAATCATAGCAAACAGTGGGATGGCAGAATACTCCCCTGCCCTGACTAGAATGGTAGAGGGACCATGGGAATAGCTTTCCTGCATTCTCTGTGGTTTCCCTTCTCATTCTCAGAGTGAGCAAAGCCAACCATGGAGTCCGGTCCATTCAGAAAATAAAGATGACTCCTTTCAGGAGGCTGGAAGCCATTCACCAATACCCAGGTGTATCCCAATGAGCTGGGTGAAGGGATGGTCCTCATTCACTTGTGGAGCCTACAATGTGGGATTTTCCAGGAGCAGTTGCTTGAGTTTGGATGCCTAGTGGATTCTGCCCCCTTCCCAAAGCTGAGACAGGAAGGAGAAGGATATATAAGGTCTCCGGTCACAAAGTCTTGTAGAACCAATAGCCATTGGGTGGAGAATTTGGTTGACAGTCATTTTTATCATTACATGTCATAGCAAATGCAGCCAGTGCCCCGTCATATCGCCTTGCACTGAACACTAGAAGGTGCAGTAACCCAACTTCCAACTGCCAGCATTCGATCTTCTTTGCCTGAGGGTTTTCTCTTTCTACAGGAACGTGTGTGACCACCAGCACAGACCAGAAGTGCAGGGAAATTAACAGTCCCCAGGAGCAGCCCTTAAACAAGAACTGGCAAGAGCTGGTGCATAAATACCCCAGTTCCCTCACCCTCCAGCCAGTGAAGGCTGGAATGTGTGTTTAATGTGGACCCCCAGAGTTTTCCTTGTGAGGTCAAGCAACCCTCACCTCCTGTGATGACTGCTTTGATAATGTGACTTTTATTGGCTCTTTTCACGTTCTTATCTTACTTCCCCTACACCCACCCACACTGCGGTTTTCTTCTACCTCCCAAATAAACTACTGTTTTCAAGTTATTGTGTCAAGGTCTGCTTCTAGGGAAGCCCAAACTCAAAAACATGCTTATCCAAATCATCCTAGCCTTTAATTTCCTAGCCTAACTTAAATGTGTGCTGATTTTATTTTTGTTTCACATAGGAGAGAAAACATGCTCCCCTTGAGAAACCATATCCTTTTCTTAGTAGACTGAACACTTTGGGAATATTTAGTATTAACCTTTCTAGTAACTGTAACTTTCTTAGTCCTGGTTATAAGTGGGAATGTTATTGCTACCTGAAATATTAACAAAATACCTGAAGGTATGTTAACATTTAGATTGTTCATATAAAATTTTTAGACCTCATAGTTCTTCCATAAAACTCAAGCCCTTTATTTTATACATGAAAACTCATTAGGTGGTATAAGATTTAGCCAGTGATTTAGCTAAGATCTCACTGCTAATTGGCTTCACAGCTGAAACCACAAATTAAATTCAGATATTACTTAGAATAAATATTATTTAAGGTCTAATAAGCATTCTATATTCATCCTGTATTCTAGGCTTTCCCAGTTGTACCTGTTTTGACTATTTGATAACATGTATCTCTGGATGATTAGGGAGAAGGAAGTCTGTCTTGATTTCTTTGGTCTCTATTCTCTTCCTTAAAAACAGGAGGGTGCTAGCTTCTTAACACAGAACAGCCTCCTTTTTGTGATTTCTGTGTTTACCTGAAGACCCAGGGTTTTTCCATTCAAGGAAGAGGATATGTCCTTCCCTTCTCTCTGTGCCAATTTCTGCAGCCACCAGCTGTGGAAACAGCCATTCTCGTGTTGTAGCAGAACTAATGATCTGCCTCCCGGGACCCATGAGAGAGTCCTCTTGCCACCCTAGCTAAGTGCATATGGCTGGTGTGCTTGTGTATTTCAGCTCTACCCCTGTATCAGAATCAGTTTCTGCACTTCACAGACACTCACGCTTACCTGTCCCGGTGGGCATTAAGCCTGTGGCAGCTCTCACCCACCAGCATGGGCGTGCCCTTGGCTGCAATCAGGAAGCCCTAGCAGCTGCTGCTGTGGCCTCATCTTGTAACACCCCAGGTTGCCTCAGCCTCCTGCAGGGGCTGGGTTTGGGCTTCATTCAGCAAGGCTCCACCATCATCATGTCTGTCTCATCGGGAGCCTCGGGCTGCACTAAGGCTGACCTAACTGAGCTCCTGAAGGTTCCAGCTTCCCAGAGGACTGCTTAATGCCGTCCAAGAGTGTCACGATCATGGATTTTGAATTAAAATAGGCTTTTTTTGGTTGACAGTGCTTTGAACGAGGACCTAAAGCACAAACATTTTGCCCATTTTTAGAGCCTGGGCATCGAAATAGGGAAAGCTGAATGACGTACTCAGAAATACTTATTGTACCATGAATAGCTTTGAAAAACACAAAAGCTGGTCTCTTGATTTCATCTTATCTTGACTTTTTTACTGCCCTGTGTCCCTTTTTGTTTGCTTTCCCCGGGTTTATCTGTAGGGAGATGTATAATGGTTAATTTCTTCCTAAAGAATAATTCATCCAGGGTAGTA
Source organism: Mungos mungo (assembly GCA_004023785.1). Taxonomy (NCBI): domain Eukaryota; kingdom Metazoa; phylum Chordata; class Mammalia; order Carnivora; family Herpestidae; genus Mungos; species Mungos mungo. The sequence continues at coordinate 192,545 of PISW01003010.1, read as the reverse complement.
CATGCTGGATACATCTGCGAGGCTCTTAAGTATTTCATGCATTATGTGGCCCAAATGGCTACATTAGGAGAAAAAAAATCCCAATTAGTGAAATTTAAATATGGAATTTCTTTGAATTGCAGCTCTCCTTTCATATGTTACAACATCCTGATCAATGGCACCAAAAAGCAAAAGGTTTCTCTTATTGCTATATATTTTTATTTCCCTCCAAATATCAATGCCACATCAACTGTTAATCTGAAAAACCTCATTTAATGTCAGCTTGCTCACAGTTATGAAAATTCAGGTAATGTATTCCTGTTACTAATTGTATTTGAGAAAGTGTTATTAATTTCATATATCAAGTTCGTAGTGGCCATCTGTTCCCTCCGAACTGCTGCGTCTCCCTCCATCTGCCCTGTTTTTCTTCTGCTAATCGGGTGGCAAGGGCTCAGATGATCGGGAAGTTTCTCTCTGACTTTTGATTTGTCACTCATCATCAAGCCAGCTGTGCGTTTGTAACAGACTCCTCCGACGGGTGGTGGTGAATTTAAATCTGTCTGGTTTTCTTGTTTTTTTTTTTTTTTAAATAAAACTTTTTTGTCGAAAAATGTTTAAAGGAAGCCAGATTGTATTTTCTACACTGTAAAATGTGCTTTGCTGCCACTAATTTGGCTGCATCTGCACTCTCATGAATATAGATGAAGGTGCATGGCCAGGATATTATTAGGGACTGCGGCGAGTGGGGAAGAATTTTAAATGCGGCAAGATACCATAGTTTAGATTTCTGAGAACATTAGGACAAACTCACACGAAACTGCTGACATTTGCTAGCTTTAAGTTCAAGATGAGTTTTTGAATCTTAACCGCAAAGATTTTTCTTTGAATATTTTTGCTTGTGTGTGGTTGGATAGGAAAAAGACATTGCGGGAAGGATTGTAGGAGAATATCATAGGATCAAAAGATCTTTAGTTCAAATTTCTTCACCTTATCTCCCAGAAATCATGGACCAGAGTCAAAGCGCAAGGGATTTGTTTGAGTCCATGTCCTAGGTGAGCAAGCTAGGCAGGACATTAGTCAGAGTCATAGCTTTCAAGTCACCTGGACACCCAGTGGATAAGATATGAAGCTTACAGACTTGGGACCTTGAAGATGAACCTCGAACACCAATTATTCTTTGTTTGTGATTGTTTATTGAATACTTTAGTGCTAACAACAGGCAGTACATAATAAATGTTTATGAAAAATATTTTTCATCACCTCTGGTAAGCATTTTCCCCAAAGTCCAATAGACAACAGCAACACTCAGATGTTAATGATAATTAAACAAGTTTTATTTTGCCTTCAAAATGATCCGGTATCACTAGATATGAAAAATATTCAACCCATGCTCAATAAATGTGCATTTTAGAAACAGAGAAGAAATAAAAACAAAAGGACAGTATCTGTCCTCAAGAAACTTGCAATCTACTAACTATATAATGGGAGAAGTACTCTATGAAATTTCCAGGGGCAGCTACTAATAAATAGTGAAGTAACAACTGCTGTATAAACACTGGCACAAATGGTCATAAGAATAAATATTTTGAGGGGTGCCTGGGTGCCTCAGTGAGTTGCAAGTCCGACTTTGGTTCAGGTCATGATCTTTCAGTCTGTGGGTTTGAGCCCCGTGGAGGGCTCTTTGCTAACAGGCTCTTTGCTAACAGCTTGGAGCCTGGAACTGCTTTGGATTCTGTGTCTTCCTCTCTCTCTACTCCTCCCCTGCTAGTGCTCTGTCCCTCTCTTAAATAAGTAAAAATAATCATTTTTTAAAAAGAACGAATATTTTGAATTGCATTAGCTCTAAAACAAAGCAAAGATTTCCAATATCTATTTCATGTCTAATCAGTTTATATTTTTTACATTAAAAAGTGAAACTTTTCTTGAGTTTTCCCCCTTCATAACCATAACACTTCAAATCAAAAAAGACTGTCACTCTTGCTAAATAAATAAACAAAAACACCTGTTCAAAATGATTAAAAAGAAAAAAAACCTGGAAATTTACATTTCAAAGTACAAAAGTTTTATGCCATAATACCTGTTATGGGTTAATTGTACCCCCTAAAAAGATATGTTGAAGTTTTCATCATATTACATTACATGTGAATGTAATCTTATTTGAAAATAGAATAGTTTCCCTTTATCCACAAGGGACACATTATAAGACCTGCCCCCTCACAGTGGATACCTGAGAAAATGTGGATAGTACTGACCATTGTATAATTTTTTTTTCTTGTACACAGATATGTATGATAAAATTTAATTTACAAAACTAGGCACAGTAAGAAATTAGTAACTAGCAATAAAATAGAATAATTATACAATACACTGAAATGAAAGTTATGTGAAGATGGTTGCTCTCTCTCAAAATATGTTATTCTACTGCATTCATCCTTCTTGTGATGATGTGAGATAATAAAATGCCTACTGATGCAATGAAGTGAGGTGAATGATGTAGGCACCTTGACATAGCACTAGGCTGCTATTGACATTCTAACCAACTGTCTGCTTTCAGACTTTGGTTGACCAACTAAAGCTGTGGAAGCAAAACTGTGGATAACATCTGCTGTAGGGCCTTTGCAGATGTAATCAAGTTAAAATGAGGTCTTATGGTATCAGAATGGGCCTTAATCTAATATATTTGGTATCCATAGAAGAAAAGAAGAGGCATAGAGGAGATCCATGGAGAGAACACTGTGTGCCAATGGGGTCAGAGATTGGATGATATTTCTACAAGCCCAGGACCACCAGGATTGCCAGCCACTGGCAGAAGCTAAAGAAGAGGCTGAGGATTCTGTTCTAGAGACTTGCAGATTCCGGGTCCCCCAAACTGCAAGGCAATACATTTCTGGTGTTGTAAGCCACCAAGTTCATGGTAATTTGTCACTGCAGCCTAAGAAAACTAATACATCATAACGCCATTTAAGAAATAAAAACAGGAGTGCCTGGATGGCTGGTCAATTAAACTTCTGACTTTATTTCAGCTCAGGTCATGATCTTACCGTTCACCAGGCTCCCTGCTGGCAGTGCAGAGCCTCCTTGGGATTCTCTGTCTCTCTCTCTCTCAAAATAAATAAATACACTTAAAAAAGGAAAGAAAAACAAAATGTTTGGCCATTCTTTTTATTTCCATAATTTTTGTTTGGTTTTAACATAAGGCATGAAAGTTCTCATGTTTCTCAGCATCATGAAGGAGAATATCTAATGAGGTCTTAAAGTTTTTTGAAAATGGGTTCTTTCTGAAAAATTATGTTGTTAGAAAAATAACATAATTGTAGAACTGTCAAGTATTTTCAAGCTACCACAATTAGTGACACATGAGAAGCATGGCGAGGAAATACCAGATGTAAATTATTTCAAGGAGCACTGAAGAGCTAACATTTTGTATTATCAGAACTTCTTTGACCATCTTTTATTGGGAAAACCATTTTCTTATTTTTTTGTGCAGAGATTTTACTGGGGACATTGCTACCAAACCCAAATCTAGTTCCATTTCCACTTTTTTACTTGTCTCTTGGTATCCTTTGTGAAAAACCTCGTTGCACTCTGCTTCTTTACTAAAAAATCAGAGATATCAATATATACCGCCTCAAGATAATTTTGAGGGTTTCCAGACCTGTCTCGATTGTTAAGAATAAAAATTTTAAAATCACTTAAAGCATCCTCCTTGTCTCTTGTTGATGCCCGTTCCCCAGATTTTCCTCTTTAGTCCACCAAAAAAAAAAAAAAAAAAAAAAATCCCAGAGACCCATGATAGCCCCTTTCTTTCACTATCACCTAAATCTAGATCCCTTTCCATTCATCTGGGTCAATCTGTGATTGACATTAGTCCTCCATAGTTCTAAACAGCTGTGTTCGAATTGTCCTAAATGTTGCCCTTTCTCTACCTTTCTAATCAAAGTGTGGTCCTGAGGCCGGCAGCAACAAGCCTTAACAGGAAGCTTGTTAGAAATGCAGAGTCTCAGGCTTCTGAGTCAGGGATAGGGTTTCTAAAAGGCTCTCCACTGATTTCAATGTACATACAAGTCTGAGAAGCAGCGCTACACAGCACATTATCACTGTTGTCCCTACAAATCTCCAAAGCAGTGTCTCACACTAGGTAGGGGACATACCTGTTCCTAGTTTGGTAACAGTATCCTTCTCCTTTATTTAAGTAAACCACAATCTTCTAACTTTTACAGAATTCGTGTGTGAACAAAAGGGTAAAAAAGACCCATGTGCCACAGTATTGCTGCTGATGCTTTCCTAATGTACTGTGTTTACTGATAGCCAGACCTTGGAATACCCTTAATGATATTAACAGAATATACATTAACACGGAAGAGAAGACCAGGCCTTTCTAAGCGGGAGTTCTGTTTCCTTTCCCTAGGTGGATAATGAAGTAGATTCACTTTTCCCATGACACTGGGCTGCCTGATATTTTGCTGTGTTACATGACGTGCTTCAGCATGACTAATACATCCCAGCTGGTCTCAACAGCAGGAAAATGTGTCGTGGGGGGTGGGGGGTGGGGGT